>OZ024740.1:442640573-442868002 GCA_964016885.1 Eledone cirrhosa | reverse complement strand
ATATATATATATATATATATATATATATATATATATAGAGAGAGAGAGAGAGAGAGAGAGAGAGAGAGAGAGAGAGAGAGAGGGAGAGAGAGAGAGAGAGAGAGAGAAGTGGTTACACAACAGTTAGTTCACCATACCGAGAACAGTTGTTTCACCTTCGCGGATCTTCAGCTCGGCATGTGTATGTTTATAGGAACAGGAAGGACAACCGTACGAACGGGCATGCGCAGAAACTCGGTCACTTCACACAGGCAATACTAGACTGCGTGCGGGAGGTGTAAGGGAGATAACTGCGAAAGTCCGGAAAGTTTTTAGGTTGAACAGACACAAAGTTAAACTAGGATACTCCTGCGCTAAGAACATGAAGGCCCACTTCACCAGCATCCCTAGGAGCACCCCAACAGGGTGCTCTTGCCGTAAGCCTGAAGCATGCCCCCTTCAACAGCAATGCAACACACCAGCTGTAATCTATGAAGCTGTGGTCACTTCCAACCGACCAAACGAACGACAGGAGGTCAAATCTTATGTGGGCATGGCGGAGGGCCGATTCAAGGATCGTTTCCTGAACCACCAGTCTACCTTCAGACACCCGGACAGACGTTCATCCACAAAAGTCGCGAGCCACGTATGGTCCCTCAAGGACTCAAGTATAGGCTACTCCATTCAATGGAAAGCCATCACTAAGTCCAAGCCATACGCAAGGGGAAATCCGACGTGTGGCTTATGTATCGACGAACGAATAGCTTTCCTAAAGAGATTACGCAATAGTGATTGCCTAAACACAAGAAGTGAATTTTTCACACGTTGTCCACACGTCACCAAACATCTATTGCATAACTACAAGGCTCCGGACTGATTCTTTGTAATTTTATTTTTAATTTTTTTAATTTTTATTTTCAACCTAAATACTTTCTGGACTTTCGCAGTTATCTCCTTTACACCTCCCGCACTCAGTCTAGTATTGTCTGTGTGAAGTGACCGAGTTTCTGCGCATGCGCGTTCGTACGGTCGTCTTTCCTGTTCCTATAAACATACACATCCCGAGCTGAAGATCCGCGAAGGTGAAACAATTGTTCTCGGTATGGTGAACTAACTGTTGTGTAACCACTTCTACCTAACTCGTCCCTTGGACTGAGTGCTCTACCACTACGGATATTACCTTCCAGTGTTCCACCCCTATATATATAATATATATATGGTAAACGGTAAACAGAAAATAACAACACATTCGGTACAGTATATGGAAGGAATATATCAGGTTAACACTGTAAAAGCAGGAAAAGGGTCTTAACGTTTCGAACACTAGTCCTTCATCAGAGAAAGAATGAGAAATAAGATAGATTGAGGGGACGGGCGAGTTGAGAATTGGAAAAAATGTCTTTAGATAAAAATAACAGGTCCATTCATGTTGACATATATTATATATATATATGTATGTATGTATATATATATATAAATTTTGAGGTATATGTTGGTTGTTTTGTGTATATTATATTATATATATATATACACGAGTGTTTGTATAAGAGAGAGAGAGAGAGGGGAGAGAGAGAGAGAGAGAGAGAGAGAGAGAGAGAGAGAGAGAGAGAGAGAGAGTGCGCATATCCATGTGAGCGTGTGCGCATTTACGTCTTTCTTTAAGAGTGTATACGCGCGCCAGTTTCTATAAGCACATACACGTGTATGGGGCCATAGGTGCCAGTAGTATCATTCATATGTGTATATATGTTTATGGACGGCGAAGAATTTATAGAGTCGCTAAGACGTCGGATAGAAGGCTATACGGTATTCGTCCCACCTCATTGCCCGCTCTGAGTTTAAATCCCGCCGAGGTCAACTTTGCCCTTCATCCTTTCGAGGTTGATAGAAAAAGTACCAGTTCAGTACCGGGGTCGATTCATACCCTATTCCCAATTCCTCCGTCGTCGTCGACTCCGTAGCCAGGACGACGATTTCGAAACCCATTCCCTTCGCATGGTTTGCTGCTTCATCCAGCGTGGATATCCCCCACCCTGATCCAAGCTGCTCTCATCCGTACCCGTGAAACAGACCGCACCACAGCCCTCTCACCTCACCCCCGCCCTCCCAACACCCGTGTTCCTTTCCTTCTCACCTACTACACCATCACCCTACCACTCCGGCGACATATCTTCCGTTCCTTCCGTATCCTATCTTCTGACCCCGTCTCGCTTTTTTCCAAACCGACCCATCACTGCTTTTAAGCGCGCCTGCAACCTCCGCAACCTCCTGGTTCGCAGTTCCTTTTCTTCTCTCCCACGATTCCACCCGGTTCTCATCCTTGTTCCCGTTCCCGCAGCAACACTTGTCCCTTTATTTCCACTAGCGTCCGAAACGTTAAGACCCTCTTCCTGATATATCAAGCGTTAACCTAATATATCCCTTCCATGTGCTGTACCGATTGTGTTGTTATTTCTGTTTACCGTTTATATACATATATATATATATATATATATATATATATATATATATATATATATATATATATATATATATATATAAGTATATATGGACATGTGTGCGCCAGTAGAAGTATTAATATATACATATATATATATATATATATATATATATATATATATATATATATATATATATATATATATATATATATATATATGTGGGGGGGGGGGGTTTATGGGCCTGTGTGTACCACTGGATGTATCACTACGCCTTTCGTACATTGAAGTATATAAATGAATGTGGCAAAGTAGATGAAATCCTATATCTGAAGATGTACAAAACAAGTAGTAATAATGATTTTATCTGAAAGACTAGACCAGTCTCCACGGAGCAGGAAGGTCAGAGCTTTAGTCCCTAGATCCAGACAAAAAACATAAACAAGTAAAATCAACAACTATTTCTAATTTAGGCATAAGGCCAGCAATTCTTGAGAGAGGAGAAAGTCGATTAAATCAAACTCAATATTTGACTGTTCTTTTACTTTGTCGACCCTGAAATGATAAAAGGCAAAGTTCACGTCGGTGAGGTTTGAACTCAGAACGTAAAGAGATGGAGTAACTGCAGTAATAAAAGCCATTCCGACACTCTAACAATAATGGTTTCTGATTGAGGTATAAGGCCAACAATTTTCGGGGTGAAGGGAAAAGTCGATTAAATCGACTCCAGTGCTTTCCTGGTACTTTGTTTTATCCACCCCATGGCAATATAGGTAGAGCGTCAGACACCATGCTTTACAGCATAGAGTTATAGCCCTTTGCGTTCTGAGTTCAAATCCAGCCAAGGTTATCTTTGCCTTTCATCCTCACGGGTTCGATGAAATAAAGTACCAGTAATACACTGGGGTCAATTTAATCGATTTTCCCAGCCACAGTATTACTGGCCTTGTGCCTATACTAGAAAGAAAAAGAATGATCATATTTTTATTTTAAGCTGTGAATTATAATCAATTTGGTGTGTGGCTTACCAGTGTATACAGGGAGTTTACTTGCCCTGGGTGTCAGGAAGACACACGGTATATAACGGAGTTTACTTGCCCTGGGTTTCAGGAAGACACTCGGTATATAACGGGGTTTACTGGCCCTGGGTTTCAGGAAGACACTCGGTATATAACGGGGTTTACTTGCCCTGGGTGTCAGGAAGACACTCGGTATATAACGGAGTTTACTTGCCTTGGGTGTCAGGAGGACACTTGATATATAAAGGAATTTACTTGCCCTGGGTGTCAGGAAGACACTCGGTATATAACGGGGTTTACTTGCCCTGGGTGTCAAGAAGACACTCGGTATATAACGGGGTTTACTTGCCCTGGGTGTCAGGAAGACACTCGGTATATAACGGGGTTTACTTGCCCTGGGTGTCAGGAAGACACTCGGTATATAACGGGGTTTACTTGCCCTGGGTGTCAGGAAGACACTCGGTATATAACGGAGTTTACTTGCCTTGGGTGGCAGGAAGACACTTGATATATAAAGGAGTTTACTTGCCCTGGGTGTCAGGAAGACACTCGGTATATAACGGGGTTTATTTGCCCTGGGTGTCAGGAAGACACTCGGTATATAACGGGGTTTACTTGCCCTGGGTGTCAAGAAGACACTCGGTATATAACGGGGTTTACTTGCCCTGGGTGTCAAGAAGACACTCGGTATATAACGGGGTTTACTTGCCCTGGGTGTCAGGAAGACACTTGATATATAAAGGAGTTTACTTGCCCTGGGTGTCAGGAAGACACTCGGTATATAAATGGGTTTACTTGCCCTGGGTGTCAGGAAGACACTCGGTATATAACGGGGTTTACTTGCCCTGGGTGTCAGGAAGACACTCGGTATATAACGGAGTTTACTTGCCCTGGGTGTCAGGAAGACACTCGGTATATAACGGCGTTACATGCCTTGGGTGTCAGGAAGACACTCGGTATATAACGGGGTTTACTTGCCCTGGGTGTCAGGAAGACACTTGATATATAAAGGAGTTTATTTGCCCTGGGTGTCAGGAAGACACTCGGTATATAACGGAGTTTACTTGCCCTGGGTGTCAGGAAGACACTCGGTATATAACGGAGTTTACTTGCCCTGGGTGTCAGGAAGACACTCGGTATATAACGGGGTTTACTTGCCCTGGGTGTCAGGAAGACACTCGGTATATAACGGAGTTTACTTGCCCTGGGTGTCAGGAAGACACTCGGTATATAACGGAGTTTACTTGCCCTGGGTGTCAGGAAGACACTCGGTATATAACGGCGTTACATGCCTTGGGTGTCAGGAAGACACTCGGTATATAACGGGGTTTACTTGCCCTGGGTGTCAGGAAGACACTTGATATATAAAGGAGTTTACTTGCCCTGCGTGTCAGGAAGACACTCGGTATATAACGGAGTTTACTTGCCCTGGGTGTCAGGAAGACACTCGGTATATAACGGAGTTTACTTGCCCTGGGTGTCAGGAAGACACTCGGTATATAACGGGGTTTACTTGCCCTGGGTGTCAGGAAGACACTCGGTATATAACGGGGTTTTCTTGCCCTGGGTGTCAGAAAGACACTTGATATATAAAGGAGATTACTTGCCCTGGGTGTCAGGAAGACACTCGGTATATAACGGGGTTTACTTGCCCTGAGTGCCAGGAAGACACTCGGTATATAACGGGGTTTACTTGCCCTGGGTATCAGGAATACACTTGGTATATAACGGGGATTACTTGCCCTGGGTGTCAGGAAGACACTCGCTATATAACGGGGTTTACTTGCCCTGGGTGTCAGGAAGACACTCGGTATATAACGGAGTTTACTTGCCCTGGGTGTCAGGAAGACACTCGGTATATAACGGGGTTTACTTGCCCTGGGTTTCAGGAAGACACTCGGTATATAACGAGCTTTACTTGCCCTGGGTGTCAGGAAGACACTCGGTATATAACGGGGTTTACTTGCCCTGGGTGTCAGGAAGACACTCGGTATATAACGGGGTTTACTTGCCCTGGGTGTCAAGAAGACACTCGGTATATAACGGGGTTTACTTGCCCTGGGTGTCAGGAACACACTCGGTATATAACGGGGTTTACTTGCCCTGGGTGTCAGGAAGACACTTGATATATAACGGAGTTTACTTGCCCTGAGTGTCAGGAAGACACTCGGTATATAACGGGGATTACTTGCCCTGGGTGTCAGGAACACACTCGATATATAACGGGGTTTACTTGCCCTGGGTTTCAGGAAGACACTCGGTATATAACGGGGTTTATTTGCCCTGGGTGTCAGGAAGACACTCGGTATATAACGGAGTTTACTTGCCCTGGGTGTCAGGAAGACACTCGGTATATAACGGGGTTTACTTGCCCTGGGTGTCAGGAAGACACTCGGTATATAACGGGGTTTTCTTGCCCTGGGTGTCAGAAAGACACTTGATATATAAAGGAGATTACTTGCCCTGGGTGTCAGGAAGACACTCGGTATATAACGGGGTTTACTTGCCCTGAGTGCCAGGAAGACACTCGGTATATAACGGGGTTTACTTGCCCTGGGTATCAGGAATACACTTGGTATATAACGGGGATTACTTGCCCTGGGTGTCAGGAAGACACTCGGTATATAACGGGGTTTACTTGCCCTCGCTGTCAGGAAGACACTCGGTATATAACGGAGTTTACTTGCCCTGGGTGTCAGGAAGACACTCGGTATATAACGGGGTTTACTTGCCCTGGGTGTCAGGAAGACCCTCGGTATATAACGGGGTTTACTTGCCCTGGGTGTCAGGAAGACACTCGGTATATAACGAGGTTTACTTGCCCTGGGTGTCAGGAAGACACTCGGTATATAACGGGGTTTACTTGCCCTGGGTGTCAGGAAGACACTCGGTATATAACGGGGTTTACTTGCCCTGGGTGTCAGGAAGACACTCGGTATATAACGGGGTTTACTTGCCCTGGGTGTCGGGAAGACACTCGGTATATAACGGGGTTTACTTGCCCTGGGTGTCAGGAAGACACTTGATATATAAAGGAGTTTACTTGCCCTGGGTTTCAGGAAGACACTCGGTATATAACGGGGTTTACTTGCCCTGGGTGTCAAGAAGACACTTGGTATATAACGGGGTTTACTTGCCCTGGGTGTCAGGAAGACACTCGGTATATAACGGAGTTTACTTGCCCTGGGTGTCAGGAAGACACTCGGTATATAACGGGGTTTACTTGCCCTGGGTGTCAGGAAGTCACTCGGTATATAACGGAGTTTACTTGCCCTGGGTGTCGGGAAGACACTCTGTATATAACGGGGTTTACTTGCCCTGGGTGTCAGGAAGACACTCGGTATATATAACGGGGTTTACTTGCCCTGGGTTTCAAGAAGACACTCGGTATATAACGGGGTTTACTTGCCCTGGGTGTCAAGAAGACACTCGGTATATAACGGGGTTTACTTGCCCTGGGTGTCAAGAAGACACTCGGTATATAACGGGGTTTACTGGCTCTGGGTGTCAGGAAGACACTCGGTATATAACGGGGTTTACTTGCCCTGGGTGTCAGGAAGACACTCGGTATATAACGGGGTTTACTTGCCCTGGGTGTCAGGAAGACACTTGGTATATAACGGGGTTTACTTGCCCTGGGTGTCAGGAAGACACTCGGTATATAACGGGGATACCTGCCCTGGGTGTCAGGAAGACACTCGGTATATAACGGGGTTTACTTGCCCTGGCTGTCAGGAAGACACTCGGTATATAACGGAGTTTACTTGCCTTGGGTGTCAGGAAGACACTCGGTATATAACGGAGTTTACTTGCCCTGGGTGTCAGGAAGACACTCGGTATATAACGGGGTTTACTTGCCCTGGGTGTCAGGAAGACACTCGGTATATAATGGGGTTTGCTTGCCCTAGGTGTCAGAAAGACACTTTATATATAAAGGAGATTACTTGCCCTGGGTGTCAGGAAGACACTCGGTATATAACGGGGTTTACTTGCCCTGGGTGTCAGGAAGACACTCGGTATATAACGGGGTTTACTTGCCCTGGGTGTCAGGAAGACACTCGGTATATAACGGGGTTTACTTGCCCTGGGTGTCAGGAAGACACTCGGTATATAACGGGGTTTTCATGCCCTGGGTGTCAGAAAGACACTTGATATATAAAGGAGTTTACTTGCCCTGGGTGTCAGGAAGACACTCGGTATATAACGGGGTTTACTTGCCCTGGGTGCCAGGAAGACACTCGGTATATAACGGGGTTTACTTGCCCTGGGTGTCAGGAAGACACTCGGTATATAACGGAGTTTACTTGCCCTGGGTGTCAGGAAGACACTCGGTATATAACAGAGTTTACTTGCCTTGGATGTCAGGAAGACACTCGGTATATAACGGGGTTTACTTGCCCTCGCTGTCAGGAAGACACTCGGTATATAACAGGGTTTACTTGCCCTGGGTGTCAGGAAGACACTCGGTATATAACGGGCTTTACTTGCCCTGGGTGTCAGGAAGACACTCGGTATATAACGGAGTTTACTTGCCCTGGGTGTCAGGAAGACACTCGGTATATAACAGAGTTTACTTGCCTTGGGTGTCAGGAAGACACTCGGTATATAACGGGGTTTACTTGCCCTCGCTGTCAGGAAGACACTCGGTATATAACGGAGTTTACTTGCCCTGGGTGTCAGGAAGACACTCGGTATATAACGGGGTTTACTTGCCCTGGGTGTCAGGAAGACACTCGGTATATAACGGAGTTTACTTGCCTTGGGTGTCAGGAAGACACTCGGTATATAACGGGGTTTACTTGCCCTGGGTGTCAGGAAGACACTCGGTATATAACGGGGTTTACTTGCCCTGGGTGTCAGGAAGACACTCGGTATATAACGGGGTTTACTTGCCCTGGGTGTCGGGAAGACACTCGGTATATAACGGAGTTTACTTGCCTTGGGTGTCAGGAAGACACTCGGTATATAACGGGGTTTACTTGCCCTGGGTGTCAGGAAGACACTCGGTATATAACGGGGTTTACTTGCCTTGGGTGTCAGGAAGACACTCGGTATATAACGGGGTTTACTTGCCCTGGGTGTCAGGAAGACACTTGATATATAAAGGAGTTTACTTGCCCTGCGTGTCAGGAAGACACTCGGTATATAACGGAGTTTACTTGCCCTGGGTGTCAGGAAGAGACTCGGTATATAACGGAGTTTACTTGCCCTGGGTGTCAGGAAGACACTCGGTATATAACGGGGTTTACTTGCCCTGGGTGTCAGGAAGACACTCGGTATATAACGGGGTTTTCTTGCCCTGGGTGTCAGAAAGACACTTGATATATAAAGGAGATTACTTGCCCTGGGTGTCAGGAAGACACTCGGTATATAACGGGGTTTACTTGCCCTGAGTGCCAGGAAGACACTCGGTATATAACGGGGTTTACTTGCCCTGGGTATCAGGAATACACTTGGTATATAACGGGGATTACTTGCCCTGGGTGTCAGGAAGACACTCGCTATATAACGGGGTTTACTTGCCCTGGGTGTCAGGAAGACACTCGGTATATAACGGAGTTTACTTGCCCTGGGTGTCAGGAAGACACTCGGTATATAACGGGGTTTACTTGCCCTGGGTTTCAGGAAGACACTCGGTATATAACGAGCTTTACTTGCCCTGGGTGTCAGGAAGACACTCGGTATATAACGGGGTTTACTTGCCCTGGGTGTCAGGAAGACACTCGGTATATAACGGGGTTTACTTGCCCTGGGTGTCAAGAAGACACTCGGTATATAACGGGGTTTACTTGCCCTGGGTGTCAGGAACACACTCGGTATATAACGGGGTTTACTTGCCCTGGGTGTCAGGAAGACACTTGATATATAACGGAGTTTACTTGCCCTGAGTGTCAGGAAGACACTCGGTATATAACGGGGATTACTTGCCCTGGGTGTCAGGAACACACTCGATATATAACGGGGTTTACTTGCCCTGGGTTTCAGGAAGACACTCGGTATATAACGGGGTTTATTTGCCCTGGGTGTCAGGAAGACACTCGGTATATAACGGAGTTTACTTGCCCTGGGTGTCAGGAAGACACTCGGTATATAACGGGGTTTACTTGCCCTGGGTGTCAGGAAGACACTCGGTATATAACGGGGTTTTCTTGCCCTGGGTGTCAGAAAGACACTTGATATATAAAGGAGATTACTTGCCCTGGGTGTCAGGAAGACACTCGGTATATAACGGGGTTTACTTGCCCTGAGTGCCAGGAAGACACTCGGTATATAACGGGGTTTACTTGCCCTGGGTATCAGGAATACACTTGGTATATAACGGGGATTACTTGCCCTGGGTGTCAGGAAGACACTCGGTATATAACGGGGTTTACTTGCCCTCGCTGTCAGGAAGACACTCGGTATATAACGGAGTTTACTTGCCCTGGGTGTCAGGAAGACACTCGGTATATAACGGGGTTTACTTGCCCTGGGTGTCAGGAAGACCCTCGGTATATAACGGGGTTTACTTGCCCTGGGTGTCAGGAAGACACTCGGTATATAACGAGGTTTACTTGCCCTGGGTGTCAGGAAGACACTCGGTATATAACGGGGTTTACTTGCCCTGGGTGTCAGGAAGACACTCGGTATATAACGGGGTTTACTTGCCCTGGGTGTCAGGAAGACACTCGGTATATAACGGGGTTTACTTGCCCTGGGTGTCGGGAAGACACTCGGTATATAACGGGGTTTACTTGCCCTGGGTGTCAGGAAGACACTTGATATATAAAGGAGTTTACTTGCCCTGGGTTTCAGGAAGACACTCGGTATATAACGGGGTTTACTTGCCCTGGGTGTCAAGAAGACACTTGGTATATAACGGGGTTTACTTGCCCTGGGTGTCAGGAAGACACTCGGTATATAACGGAGTTTACTTGCCCTGGGTGTCAGGAAGACACTCGGTATATAACGGGGTTTACTTGCCCTGGGTGTCAGGAAGTCACTCGGTATATAACGGAGTTTACTTGCCCTGGGTGTCGGGAAGACACTCTGTATATAACGGGGTTTACTTGCCCTGGGTGTCAGGAAGACACTCGGTATATATAACGGGGTTTACTTGCCCTGGGTTTCAAGAAGACACTCGGTATATAACGGGGTTTACTTGCCCTGGGTGTCAAGAAGACACTCGGTATATAACGGGGTTTACTTGCCCTGGGTGTCAAGAAGACACTCGGTATATAACGGGGTTTACTGGCTCTGGGTGTCAGGAAGACACTCGGTATATAACGGGGTTTACTTGCCCTGGGTGTCAGGAAGACACTCGGTATATAACGGGGTTTACTTGCCCTGGGTGTCAGGAAGACACTTGGTATATAACGGGGTTTACTTGCCCTGGGTGTCAGGAAGACACTCGGTATATAACGGGGATACCTGCCCTGGGTGTCAGGAAGACACTCGGTATATAACGGGGTTTACTTGCCCTGGCTGTCAGGAAGACACTCGGTATATAACGGAGTTTACTTGCCTTGGGTGTCAGGAAGACACTCGGTATATAACGGAGTTTACTTGCCCTGGGTGTCAGGAAGACACTCGGTATATAACGGGGTTTACTTGCCCTGGGTGTCAGGAAGACACTCGGTATATAATGGGGTTTGCTTGCCCTAGGTGTCAGAAAGACACTTTATATATAAAGGAGATTACTTGCCCTGGGTGTCAGGAAGACACTCGGTATATAACGGGGTTTACTTGCCCTGGGTGTCAGGAAGACACTCGGTATATAACGGGGTTTACTTGCCCTGGGTGTCAGGAAGACACTCGGTATATAACGGGGTTTACTTGCCCTGGGTGTCAGGAAGACACTCGGTATATAACGGGGTTTTCATGCCCTGGGTGTCAGAAAGACACTTGATATATAAAGGAGTTTACTTGCCCTGGGTGTCAGGAAGACACTCGGTATATAACGGGGTTTACTTGCCCTGGGTGCCAGGAAGACACTCGGTATATAACGGGGTTTACTTGCCCTGGGTGTCAGGAAGACACTCGGTATATAACGGAGTTTACTTGCCCTGGGTGTCAGGAAGACACTCGGTATATAACAGAGTTTACTTGCCTTGGATGTCAGGAAGACACTCGGTATATAACGGGGTTTACTTGCCCTCGCTGTCAGGAAGACACTCGGTATATAACAGGGTTTACTTGCCCTGGGTGTCAGGAAGACACTCGGTATATAACGGGCTTTACTTGCCCTGGGTGTCAGGAAGACACTCGGTATATAACGGAGTTTACTTGCCCTGGGTGTCAGGAAGACACTCGGTATATAACAGAGTTTACTTGCCTTGGGTGTCAGGAAGACACTCGGTATATAACGGGGTTTACTTGCCCTCGCTGTCAGGAAGACACTCGGTATATAACGGAGTTTACTTGCCCTGGGTGTCAGGAAGACACTCGGTATATAACGGGGTTTACTTGCCCTGGGTGTCAGGAAGACACTCGGTATATAACGGAGTTTACTTGCCTTGGGTGTCAGGAAGACACTCGGTATATAACGGGGTTTACTTGCCCTGGGTGTCAGGAAGACACTCGGTATATAACGGGGTTTACTTGCCCTGGGTGTCAGGAAGACACTCGGTATATAACGGGGTTTACTTGCCCTGGGTGTCGGGAAGACACTCGGTATATAACGGGGTTTACTTGCCCTGGGTGTCAGGAAGACACTTGATATATAAAGGAGTTTACTTGCCCTGGGTTTCAGGAAGACACTCGGTATATAACGGGGTTTACTTGCCCTGGGTGTCAAGAAGACACTTGGTATATAACGGGGTTTACTTGCCCTGGGTGTCAGGAAGACACTCGGTATATAACGGAGTTTACTTGCCCTGGGTGTCAGGAAGACACTCGGTATATAACGGGGTTTAGTTGCCCTGGGTGTCAGGAAGTCACTCGGTATATAACGGAGTTTACTTGCCCTGGGTGTCGGGAAGACACTCTGTATATAACGGGGTTTACTTGCCCTGGGTGTCAGGAAGACACTCGGTATATATAACGGGGTTTACTTGCCCTGGGTTTCAAGAAGACACTCGGTATATAACGGGGTTTACTTGCCCTGGGTGTCAAGAAGACACTCGGTATATAACGGGGTTTACTTGCCCTGGGTGTCAAGAAGACACTCGGTATATAACGGGGTTTACTGGCTCTGGGTGTCAGGAAGACACTCGGTATATAACGGGGTTTACTTGCCCTGGGTGTCAGAAAGACACTCGGTATATAACGGGGTTTACTTGCCCTGGGTGTCAGGAAGACACTTGGTATATAACGGGGTTTACTTGCCCTGGGTGTCAGGAAGACACTCGGTATATAACGGGGATACCTGCCCTGGGTGTCAGGAAGACACTCGGTATATAACGGGGTTTACTTGCCCTGGCTGTCAGGAAGACACTCGGTATATAACGGAGTTTACTTGCCTTGGGTGTCAGGAAGACACTCGGTATATAACGGAGTTTACTTGCCCTGGGTGTCAGGAAGACACTCGGTATATAACGGGGTTTACTTGCCCTGGGTGTCAGGAAGACACTCGGTATATAATGGGGTTTGCTTGCCCTAGGTGTCAGAAAGACACTTTATATATAAAGGAGATTACTTGCCCTGGGTGTCAGGAAGACACTCGGTATATAACGGGGTTTACTTGCCCTGGGTGTCAGGAAGACACTCGGTATATAACGGGGTTTACTTGCCCTGGGTGTCAGGAAGACACTCGGTATATAACGGGGTTTACTTGCCCTGGGTGTCAGGAAGACACTCGGTATATAACGGGGTTTTCATGCCCTAGGTGTCAGAAAGACACTTGATATATAAAGGAGTTTACTTGCCCTGGGTGTCAGGAAGACACTCGGTATATAACGGGGTTTACTTGCCCTGGGTGCCAGGAAGACACTCGGTATATAACGGGGTTTACTTGCCCTGGGTGTCAGGAAGACACTCGGTATATAACGGAGTTTACTTGCCCTGGGTGTCAGGAAGACACTCGGTATATAACAGAGTTTACTTGCCTTGGATGTCAGGAAGACACTCGGTATATAACGGGGTTTACTTGCCCTCGCTGTCAGGAAGACACTCGGTATATAACAGGGTTTACTTGCCCTGGGTGTCAGGAAGACACTCGGTATATAACGGGCTTTACTTGCCCTGGGTGTCAGGAAGACACTCGGTATATAACGGAGTTTACTTGCCCTGGGTGTCAGGAAGACACTCGGTATATAACAGAGTTTACTTGCCTTGGGTGTCAGGAAGACACTCGGTATATAACGGGGTTTACTTGCCCTCGCTGTCAGGAAGACACTCGGTATATAACGGAGTTTACTTGCCCTGGGTGTCAGGAAGACACTCGGTATATAACGGGGTTTACTTGCCCTGGGTGTCAGGAAGACACTCGGTATATAACGGAGTTTACTTGCCTTGGGTGTCAGGAAGACACTCGGTATATAACGGGGTTTACTTGCCCTGGGTGCCAGGAAGACACTCGGTATATAACGGGGTTTACTTGCCCTGGGTGTCAGGAAGACACTCGGTATATAACGGGGTTTACTTGCCCTGGGTGTCAGAAAGACACTTTATATATAAAGGAGATTACTTGCCCTGGGTGTCAGGAAGACACTCAGTATATAACGGGGCTTACTTGCCCTGGGTGTCAGGAAGACACTTGATATATAAAGGAGTTTACTTGCCCTGGGTGTCAGGAAGACACTCGGTATATAACGGAGTTTACTTGCCCTGGGTGTCAGGAAGACACTCGGTATATAACGGGGTTTATTTGCCCTGGGTGTCAGGAAGACACTCGGTATATAACGGAGTTTACTTGCCCTGGGTGTCAGGAAGACACTCGGTATATAACGGGGTTTACTTGCCCTGGGTGTCAGGAAGACACTCGGTATATAACGGGGTTTTCTTGCCCTGGGTGTCAGAAAGACACTTGATATATAAAGGAGATTACTTGCCCTGGGTGTCAGGAAGACACTCGGTATATAACGGGGTTTACTTGCCCTGAGTGCCAGGAAGACACTCGGTATATAACGGGGTTTACTTGCCCTGGGTATCAGGAATACACTTGGTATATAACGGGGATTACTTGCCCTGGGTGTCAGAAAGACACTCGGTATATAACGGGGTTTACTTGCCCTGGGTGTCAGGAAGACACTCGGTATATAACGGAGTTTACTTGCCCTGGGTGTCAGGAAGACACTCGGTATATAACGGGGTTTACTTGCCCTGGGTGTCAGGAAGACACTCGGTATATAACGGGGTTTACTTGCCCTGGGTTTCAGGAAGACACTCGGTATATAACGAGCTTTACTTGCCCTGGGTGTCAGGAAGACACTCGGTATATAACGGGGTTTACTTGCCCTGGGTGTCAGGAAGACACTCGGTATATAACGGGGTTTACTTGCCGTGGGTGTCAAGAAGACACTCGGTATATAACGGGGTTTACTTGCCCTGGGTGTCAGGAACACACTCGGTATATAACGGGGTTTACTTGCCCTGGGTGTCAGGAACACACTCGGTATATATCGGGGTTTACTTGCCCTGGGTGTCAGGAACACACTCGGTATATAACGGGGTTTACTTGCCCTGGGTATCAGGAACACACTCGGTATATAACGGGGTTTACTTGCCCTGGGTGTCAGGAAGACACTTGATATATAACGGAGTTTACTTGCCCTGAGTGTCAGGAAGACACTCGGTATAAAACGGGGATTACTTGCCCTGGGTGTCAGGAACACACTCGATATATAACGGGGTTTACTTGCCCTGGGTTTCAGGAAGACACTCGGTATATAACGGGGTTTATTTGCCCTGGGTGTCAGGAAGACACTCGGTATATAACGGAGTTTACTTGCCCTGGGTGTCAGGAAGACACTCGGTATATAACGGGGTTTACTTGCCCTGGGTGTCAGAAAGACACTTGATATATAAAGGAGATTACTTGCCCTGGGTGTCAGGAAGACACTCGGTATATAACGGGGTTTACTTGCCCTGAGTGCCAGGAAGACACTCGGTATATAACGGGGTTTACTTGCCCTGGGTATCAGGAATACACTTGGTATATAACGGGGATTACTTGCCCTGGGTGTCAGGAAGACACTCGGTATATAACGGGGTTTACTTGCCCTGGGTGTCAGGAAAACACTCGGTATATAACGGAGTTTACTTGCCCTGGGTGTCAGGAAGACACTCGGTATATAACGGGGTTTACTTGCCCTGGGTGTCAGGAAGACACTCGGTATATAACGGGGTTTACTTGCCCTGGGTGTCAGGAAGACACTCGGTATATAACGAGGTTTACTTGCCCTGGGTGTCAGGAAGACACTCGGTATATAACGCGGTTTACTTGCCCTGGGTGTCAGGAAGACACTCGGTATATAACGGGGTTTACTTGCCCTGGGTGTCAGGAAGACACTCGGTATATAACGGGGTTTACTTGCCCTGGGTGTCGGGAAGACACTCGGTATATAACGGGGTTTACTTGCCCTGGGTGTCAGGAAGACACTTGATATATAAAGGAGTTTACTTGCCCTGGGTTTCAGGAAGACACTCGGTATATAACGGGGTTTACTTGCCCTGGGTGTCAAGAAGACACTTGGTATATAACGGGGTTTACTTGCCCTGGGTGTCAGGAAGACACTCGGTATATAACGGAGTTTACTTGCCCTGGGTGTCAGGAAGACACTCGGTATATAACGGGGTTTACTTGCCCTGGGTGTCAGGAAGTCACTCGGTATATAACGGAGTTTACTTGCCCTGGGTGTCAGGAAGACACTCTGTATATAATGGGGTTTACTTGCCCTGGGTGTCAGGAAGACACTCGGTATATAACGGAGTTTACTTGCCCTGGGTGTCAGGAAGACACTCGGTATATAACGGGGTTTACTTGCCCTGGGTTTCAGGAAGACACTCGGTATATAACGGGGTTTACTTGCCCTGGGTGTCAGGAAGACACTCGGTATATATAACGGGGTTTACTTGCCCTGGGTTTCAAGAAGACACTCGGTATATAACGGGGTTTACTTGCCCTGGGTGTCAAGAAGACACTCGGTATATAACGGGGTTTACTTGCCCTGGGTGTCAAGAAGACACTCGGTATATAACGGGGTTTAATGGCTCTGGGTGTCAGGAAGACACTAGGTATATAACGGGGTTTACTTGCCCTGGGTGTCAGGAAGACACTCGGTATATAACGGGGTTTACTTGCCCTGGGTTTCAGGAAGACACTTGGTATATAACGGGGTTTACTTGCCCTGGGTGTCAGGAAGACACTCGGTATATAACGGGGCTTACCTGCCCTGGGTGTCAGGAAGACACTCGGTATATAACGGGGTTTACTTGCCCTGGCTGTCAGGAAGACACTCGGTATATAACGGAGTTTACTTGCCTTGGGTGTCAGGAAGACACTCGGTATATAACGGAGTTTACTTGCCCTGGGTGTCAGGAAGACACTCGGTATATAACGGGGTTTACTTGCCCTGGGTGTCAGGAAGACACTCGGTATATAATGGGGTTTGCTTGCCCTAGGTGTCAGAAAGACACTTTATATATAAAGGAGATTACTTGCCCTGGGTGTCAGGAAGACACTCGGTATATAACGGGGTTTACTTGCCCTGGGTGTCAGGAAGACACTCGGTATATAACGGGGTTTACTTGCCCTGGGTGTCAGGAAGACACTCGGTATATAACGTGGTTTACTTGCCCTGGGTGTCAGGAAGACACTCGGTATATAACGGGGTTTTCATGCCCTGGGTGTCAGAAAGACACTTGATATATAAAGGAGTTTACTTGCCCTGGGTGTCAGGAAGACACTCGGTATATAACGGGGTTTACTTGCCCTGGGTGTCAGGAAGACACTCGGTATATAACGGGGTTTACTTGCCCTGAGTGTCAGGAAGACACTCGGTATATAACAGAGTTTACTTGCCTTGGATGTCAGGAAGACACTCGGTATATAACGGGGTTTACTTGCCCTCGCTGTCAGGAAGACACTCGGTATATAACAGGGTTTACTTGCCCTGGGTGTCAGGAAGACACTCGGTATATAACGGGCTTTACTTGCCCTGGGTGTCAGGAAGACACTCGGTATATAACGGAGTTTACTTGCCCTGGGTGTCAGGAAGACACTCGGTATATAACAGAGTTTACTTGCCTTGGGTGTCAGGAAGACACTCGGTATATAACGGGGTTTACTTGCCCTGGGTGTCAGGAAGACACTCGGTATATAACGGAGTTTACTTGCCCTGGGTGTCAGGAAGACACTCGGTATATAACGGGGTTTACTTGCCCTGGGTGTCAGGAAGACAATCGGTATATAACGGAGTTTACTTGCCTTGGGTGTCAGGAAGACAGTCGGTATATAACGGTGTTTACTTGCCCTGGGTGTCAGGAAGACACTCGGTATATAACGGGGTTTACTTGCCCTGGGTGTCAGGAAGACACTCGGTATATAACGGGGTTTACTTGCCCTGGGTGTCAGAAAGACACTTGATATATAAAGGAGATTACTTGCCCTGGGTGTCAGGAAGACACTCAGTATATAACGGGGCTTACTTGCCCTGGGTGTCAGGAAGACACTCGGTATATAACGGGGTTTACTTGCCCTGGGTGTCAGGAAGACACTCGGTATATAACGGAGTTTACTTGCCTTGGGTGTCAGGAAGACACTCGGTATATAACGGAGTTTACTTGCCCTGGGTGTCAGGAAGACACTCTGTATATAACGGGGTTTACTTGCCCTGGGTGTCAGGAAGACACTCGGTATATAATGGGCTTTACTTGCCCTGGGTGTCAGAAAGACACTTGATATATAAAGGAGATTACTTGCCCTGGGTGTCAGGAAGACACTCGGTATATAACGGGGTTTACTTGCCCTGGGTGTCAGGAAGACACTCGGTATATGACGGGGTTTACTTGCCCTGGGTGTCAGGAAGACACTCGGTATATAACGGGGTTTACTTGCCCTGGGTGTCAGGAAGACACTCGGTATATAACGGGGTTTTCTTGCCCTGGGTGTCAGAAAGACACTTGATATATAGGAGATTACTTGCCCTGGGTGTCAGGAAGACACTCGGTATATAACGGGGTTTTCTTGCCCTGGGTGTCAGGAAGACACTCGGTATATAACGGGGTTTACTTGCCCTGGGTGTCAGGAAGACACTCGGTATATAACGGGGTTTACTTGCCCTCGCTGTCAGGAAGACACTCGGTATATAACGGGGTTTACTTGCCCTGGGTGTCAGGAAGACACTCGGTATATAACGGGCTTTACTTGCCCTGGTGTCAGGAAGATACTCGGTATATAACGGAGTTTACTTGCCCTGGGTGTCAGGAAGACACTCGGTATATAACAGAGTTTACTTGCCTTGGGTGTCAGGAAGACACTCGGTATATAACTGGGTTTACTTGCCCTCGCTGTCAGGAAGACACTCGGTATATAACGGAGTTTACTTGCCCTGGGTTTCAGGAAGACACTCGGTATATAACGGGGTTTACTAGCCCTGGGTGTCAGGAAGACACTCGGTATATAACGGAGTTTACTTGCCTTGGGTGTCAGGAAGACACTCGGTATATAACGGGGTTTACTTGCCCTGGGTGTCAGGAAGACACTCGGTATATATCGGGGTATACTTGCCCTGGGTGTCAAGAAGACACTCGGTATATAACGGAGTTTACTTGCCTTGGGTGTCAGGAAGACACTCGGTATATAACGGAGTTTACTTGCCCTGGGTGTCAGGAAGACACTCGGTATATAACGGGGTTTACTTGCCCTGGGTGTCAGGAAGACACTCGGTATATAATGGGCTTTACTTGCCCTGGGTGTCAGAAAGACACTCGGTATATAACGGGGTTTACTTGCCCTGGGTGTCAGGAAGACACTCGGTATATAACGGGCTTTACTTGCCCTGGTGTCAGGAAGATACTCGGTATATAACGGAGTTTACTTGCCCTGGGTGTCAGGAAGACACTCGGTATATAACAGAGTTTACTTGCCTTGGGTGTCAGGAAGACACTCGGTATATAACTGGGTTTACTTGCCCTCGCTGTCAGGAAGACACTCGGTATATAACGGAGTTTACTTGCCCTGGGTTTCAGGAAGACACTCGGTATATAACGGGGTTTACTAGCCCTGGGTGTCAGGAAGACACTCGGTATATAACGGAGTTTACTTGCCTTGGGTGTCAGGAAGACACTCGGTATATAACGGAGTTTACTTGCCCTGGGTTTCAGGAAGACACTCGGTATATAACGGGGTTTACTTGCCCTGGGTGTCAGTAAGACACTCGGTATATATCGGGGTTTACTTGCCCTGGGTGTCAAGAAGACACTCGGTATATAACGGGGTTTACTTGCCCTGGGTGTCAAGAAGACACTCGGTATATAACGGGCTTTACTTGCTCTGGGTGTCAGGAAGACACTCGGTACATAACGGAGTTTACTTGCCCTGGGTGTCAGGAAGACACTCGGTATATAACGCAGTTTACTTGCCCTGGGTGTCAGGAAGACACTCGGTATATAACGGAGTTTACTTGCCTTGGGTGTCAGGAAGACACTCGGTATATAACGGAGTTTACTTGCCCTGGGTTTCAGGAAGACACTCGGTATATAACGGGGTTTACTTGCCCTGGGTGTCAGGAAGACACTCGGTATATATCGGGGTTTACTTGCCCTGGGTGTCAAGAAGACACTCGGTATATAACGGGGTTTACTTGCCCTGGGTGTCAAGAAGACACTCGGTATATAACGGGCTTTACTTGCTCTGGGTGTCAGGAAGACACTCGGTACATAACGGAGTTTACTTGCCCTGGGTGTCAGGAAGACACTCGGTATATAACGCAGTTTACTTGCCCTGGGTGTCAGGAAGGCACTTGGTATATAACGGGGTTTACTTGCCCTGGGTGTCAGGAAGACACTCAGTATATAACGGGGCTTACTTGCCCTGGGTGTCAGGAAGACACTCGGTATATAACGGGGTTTACTTGCCCTGGGTGTCAGGAAGACACTCGGTATATAACGGAGTTTACTTGCCTTGGGTGTCAGGAAGACACTCGGTATATAACGGAGTTTACTTGCCCTGGGTGTCAGGAAGACACTTGATATATAAAGGAGTTTACTTGCCCTGGGTGTCAGGAAGACACTCGGTATATAACGGGGTTTACTTGCCCTGGGTGTCAGGAAGACACTCGGTATATAACGGGGTTTACTTGCCCTGGGTGTCAGGAAGACACTCGGTATATAACGGAGTTTACTTGCCCTGGGTGTCAGGAAGACACTCGGTATATAACGGGGTTTACTTGCCCTGGGTGTCAGGAAGACACTCGGTATATAACGGGGTTTACTTGCCCTGGGTGTCAGGAAGACACTCGGTATATAACGTGGTTTACTTGCCCTGGGTGTCAGGAAGACACTCGGTATATAACGGGGTTTTCATGCCCTGGGTGTCAGAAAGACACTTGATATATAAAGGAGTTTACTTGCCCTGGGTGTCAGGAAGACACTCGGTATATAACGGGGTTTACTTGCCCTGGGTGTCAGGAAGACACTCGGTATATAACGGGGTTTACTTGCCCTGAGTGTCAGGAAGACACTCGGTATATAACAGAGTTTACTTGCCTTGGATGTCAGGAAGACACTCGGTATATAACGGGGTTTACTTGCCCTCGCTGTCAGGAAGACACTCGGTATATAACAGGGTTTACTTGCCCTGGGTGTCAGGAAGACACTCGGTATATAACGGGCTTTACTTGCCCTGGGTGTCAGGAAGACACTCGGTATATAACGGAGTTTACTTGCCCTGGGTGTCAGGAAGACACTCGGTATATAACAGAGTTTACTTGCCTTGGGTGTCAGGAAGACACTCGGTATATAACGGGGTTTACTTGCCCTGGGTGTCAGGAAGACACTCGGTATATAACGGAGTTTACTTGCCCTGGGTGTCAGGAAGACACTCGGTATATAACGGGGTTTACTTGCCCTGGGTGTCAGGAAGACAATCGGTATATAACGGAGTTTACTTGCCTTGGGTGTCAGGAAGACAGTCGGTATATAACGGTGTTTACTTGCCCTGGGTGTCAGGAAGACACTCGGTATATAACGGGGTTTACTTGCCCTGGGTGTCAGGAAGACACTCGGTATATAACGGGGTTTACTTGCCCTGGGTGTCAGAAAGACACTTGATATATAAAGGAGATTACTTGCCCTGGGTGTCAGGAAGACACTCAGTATATAACGGGGCTTACTTGCCCTGGGTGTCAGGAAGACACTCGGTATATAACGGGGTTTACTTGCCCTGGGTGTCAGGAAGACACTCGGTATATAACGGAGTTTACTTGCCTTGGGTGTCAGGAAGACACTCGGTATATAACGGAGTTTACTTGCCCTGGGTGTCAGGAAGACACTCTGTATATAACGGGGTTTACTTGCCCTGGGTGTCAGGAAGACACTCGGTATATAATGGGCTTTACTTGCCCTGGGTGTCAGAAAGACACTTGATATATAAAGGAGATTACTTGCCCTGGGTGTCAGGAAGACACTCGGTATATAACGGGGTTTACTTGCCCTGGGTGTCAGGAAGACACTCGGTATATGACGGGGTTTACTTGCCCTGGGTGTCAGGAAGACACTCGGTATATAACGGGGTTTACTTGCCCTGGGTGTCAGGAAGACACTCGGTATATAACGGGGTTTTCTTGCCCTGGGTGTCAGAAAGACACTTGATATATAGGAGATTACTTGCCCTGGGTGTCAGGAAGACACTCGGTATATAACGGGGTTTTCTTGCCCTGGGTGTCAGGAAGACACTCGGTATATAACGGGGTTTACTTGCCCTGGGTGTCAGGAAGACACTCGGTATATAACGGGGTTTACTTGCCCTCGCTGTCAGGAAGACACTCGGTATATAACGGGGTTTACTTGCCCTGGGTGTCAGGAAGACACTCGGTATATAACGGGCTTTACTTGCCCTGGTGTCAGGAAGATACTCGGTATATAACGGAGTTTACTTGCCCTGGGTGTCAGGAAGACACTCGGTATATAACAGAGTTTACTTGCCTTGGGTGTCAGGAAGACACTCGGTATATAACTGGGTTTACTTGCCCTCGCTGTCAGGAAGACACTCGGTATATAACGGAGTTTACTTGCCCTGGGTTTCAGGAAGACACTCGGTATATAACGGGGTTTACTAGCCCTGGGTGTCAGGAAGACACTCGGTATATAACGGAGTTTACTTGCCTTGGGTGTCAGGAAGACACTCGGTATATAACGGGGTTTACTTGCCCTGGGTGTCAGGAAGACACTCGGTATATATCGGGGTATACTTGCCCTGGGTGTCAAGAAGACACTCGGTATATAACGGAGTTTACTTGCCTTGGGTGTCAGGAAGACACTCGGTATATAACGGAGTTTACTTGCCCTGGGTGTCAGGAAGACACTCGGTATATAACGGGGTTTACTTGCCCTGGGTGTCAGGAAGACACTCGGTATATAATGGGCTTTACTTGCCCTGGGTGTCAGAAAGACACTCGGTATATAACGGGGTTTACTTGCCCTGGGTGTCAGGAAGACACTCGGTATATAACGGGCTTTACTTGCCCTGGTGTCAGGAAGATACTCGGTATATAACGGAGTTTACTTGCCCTGGGTGTCAGGAAGACACTCGGTATATAACAGAGTTTACTTGCCTTGGGTGTCAGGAAGACACTCGGTATATAACTGGGTTTACTTGCCCTCGCTGTCAGGAAGACACTCGGTATATAACGGAGTTTACTTGCCCTGGGTTTCAGGAAGACACTCGGTATATAACGGGGTTTACTAGCCCTGGGTGTCAGGAAGACACTCGGTATATAACGGAGTTTACTTGCCTTGGGTGTCAGGAAGACACTCGGTATATAACGGAGTTTACTTGCCCTGGGTTTCAGGAAGACACTCGGTATATAACGGGGTTTACTTGCCCTGGGTGTCAGTAAGACACTCGGTATATATCGGGGTTTACTTGCCCTGGGTGTCAAGAAGACACTCGGTATATAACGGGGTTTACTTGCCCTGGGTGTCAAGAAGACACTCGGTATATAACGGGCTTTACTTGCTCTGGGTGTCAGGAAGACACTCGGTACATAACGGAGTTTACTTGCCCTGGGTGTCAGGAAGACACTCGGTATATAACGCAGTTTACTTGCCCTGGGTGTCAGGAAGACACTCGGTATATAACGGAGTTTACTTGCCTTGGGTGTCAGGAAGACACTCGGTATATAACGGAGTTTACTTGCCCTGGGTTTCAGGAAGACACTCGGTATATAACGGGGTTTACTTGCCCTGGGTGTCAGGAAGACACTCGGTATATATCGGGGTTTACTTGCCCTGGGTGTCAAGAAGACACTCGGTATATAACGGGGTTTACTTGCCCTGGGTGTCAAGAAGACACTCGGTATATAACGGGCTTTACTTGCTCTGGGTGTCAGGAAGACACTCGGTACATAACGGAGTTTACTTGCCCTGGGTGTCAGGAAGACACTCGGTATATAACGCAGTTTACTTGCCCTGGGTGTCAGGAAGGCACTTGGTATATAACGGGGTTTACTTGCCCTGGGTGTCAGGAAGACACTCAGTATATAACGGGGCTTACTTGCCCTGGGTGTCAGGAAGACACTCGGTATATAACGGGGTTTACTTGCCCTGGGTGTCAGGAAGACACTCGGTATATAACGGAGTTTACTTGCCTTGGGTGTCAGGAAGACACTCGGTATATAACGGAGTTTACTTGCCCTGGGTGTCAGGAAGACACTTGATATATAAAGGAGTTTACTTGCCCTGGGTGTCAGGAAGACACTCGGTATATAACGGGGTTTACTTGCCCTGGGTGTCAGGAAGACACTCGGTATATAACGGGGTTTACTTGCCCTGGGTGTCAGGAAGACACTCGGTATATAACGGAGTTTACTTGCCCTGGGTGTCAGGAAGACACTCGGTATATAACAGAGTTTACTTGCCTTGGATGTCAGGAAGACACTCGGTATATAACGGGGTTTACTTGCCCTCGCTGTCAGGAAGACACTCGGTATATAACAGGGTTTACTTGCCCTGGGTGTCAGGAAGACACTCGGTATATAACGGGCTTTACTTGCCCTGGGTGTCAGGAAGACACTCGGTATATAACGGAGTTTACTTGCCCTGGGTGTCAGGAAGACACTCGGTATATAACAGAGTTTACTTGCCTTGGGTGTCAGGAAGACACTCGGTATATAACGGGGTTTACTTGCCCTCGCTGTCAGGAAGACACTCGGTATATAACGGAGTTTACTTGCCCTGGGTGTCAGGAAGACACTCGGTATATAACGGGGTTTACTTGCCCTGGGTGTCAGGAAGACACTCGGTATATAACGGAGTTTACTTGCCTTGGGTGGCAGGAAGACACTTGATATATAAAGGAGTTTACTTGCCCTGGGTGTCAGGAAGACACTCGGTATATAACGGGGTTTATTTGCCCTGGGTGTCAGGAAGACACTCGGTATATAACGGGGTTTACTTGCCCTGGGTGTCAAGAAGACACCACTCGGTATATAACGGGGTTTACTTGCCCTGGGTGTCAAGAAGACACTCGGTATATAACGGGGTTTACTTGCCCTGGGTGTCAGGAAGACACTTGATATATAAAGGAGTTTACTTGCCCTGGGTGTCAGGAAGACACTCGGTATATAAATGGGTTTACTTGCCCTGGGTGTCAGGAAGACACTCGGTATATAACGGGGTTTACTTGCCCTGGGTGTCAGGAAGACACTTGGTATATAACGGAGTTTACTTGCCCTGGGTGTCAGGAAGACACTCGGTATATAACGGCGTTACATGCCTTGGGTGTCAGGAAGACACTCGGTATATAACGGGGTTTACTTGCCCTGGGTGTCAGGAAGACACTTGATATATAAAGGAGTTTACTTGCCCTGGGTGTCAGGAAGACACTCGGTATATAACGGGGTTTATTTGCCCTGGGTGTCAGGAAGACACTCGGTATATAACGGAGTTTACTTGCCCTGGGTGTCAGGAAGACACTCGGTATATAACGGGGTTTACTTGCCCTGGGTGTCAGGAAGACACTCGGTATATAACGGGGTTTTCTTGCCCTGGGTGTCAGAAAGACACTTGATATATAAAGGAGATTACTTGCCCTGGGTGTCAGGAAGACACTCGGTATATAACGGGGTTTACTTGCCCTGAGTGCCAGGAAGACACTCGGTATATAACGGAGTTTACTTGCCTTGGGTGTCAGGAAGACACTCGGTATATAACTGGGTTTACTTGCCCTCGCTGTCAGGAAGACACTCGGTATATAACGGAGTTTACTTGCCCTGGGTTTCAGGAAGACACTCGGTATATAACGGGGTTTACTAGCCCTGGGTGTCAGGAAGACACTCGGTATATAACGGAGTTTACTTGCCTTGGGTGTCAGGAAGACACTCGGTATATAACGGGGTTTACTTGCCCTGGGTGTCAGGAAGACACTCGGTATATATCGGGGTTTACTTGCCCTGGGTGTCAAGAAGACACTCGGTATATAACGGGGTTTACTTGCCCTGGGTGTCAAGAAGACACTCGGTATATAACGGGCTTTACTTGCTCTGGGTGTCAGGAAGACACTCGGTACATAACGGAGTTTACTTGCCCTGGGTGTCAGGAAGACACTCGGTATATAACGCAGTTTACTTGCCCTGGGTGTCAGGAAGGCACTTGGTATATAACGGGGTTTACTTGCCCTGGGTGTCAGGAAGACACTCAGTATATAACGGGGCTTACTTGCCCTGGGTGTCAGGAAGACACTCGGTATATAACGGGGTTTACTTGCCCTGGGTGTCAGGAAGACACTCGGTATATAACGGAGTTTACTTGCCTTGGGTGTCAGGAAGACACTCGGTATATAACGGAGTTTACTTGCCCTGGGTGTCAGGAAGACACTCGGTATATAACGGGCTTTACTTGCCCTGGGTGTCAGGAAGACACTCGGTATATAATGGGCTTTACTTGCCCTGGGTGTCAGAAAGACACTTGATATATAAAGGAGTTTACTTGCCCTGGGTGTCAGGAAGACACTCGGTATATAACGGGGTTTATTTGCCCTGGGTGTCAGGAAGACACTCGGTATATGACGGGGTTTACTTGCCCTGGGTGTCAGGAAGACACTCGGTATATAACGGGGTTTACTTGCCCTGGGTGTCAGGAAGACACTCGGTATATAACGGGGTTTTCATGCCCTGGGTGTCAGAAAGACACTTGATATATAAAGGAGTTTACTTGCCCTGGGTGTCAGGAAGACACTCGGTATATAACGGGGTTTACTTGCCCTGGGTGTCAGGAAGACACTCGGTATATAACGGGGATACTTGCCCTGGGTGTCAGGAAGACACTCGGTATATAACGGAGTTTACTTGCCCTGGATGTCAGGAAGACACTCGGTATATAACAGAGTTTACTTACCTTGGATGTCAGGAAGACACTCGGTATATAACGGGGTTTACTTGCCCTGGGTGTCAGGAAGACACTCGGTATATAACGGAGTTTACTTGCCTTGGGTGGCAGGAAGACACTTGATATATAAAGGAGTTTACTTGCCCTGGGTGTCAGGAAGACACTCGGTATATAACGGGGTTTATTTGCCCTGGGTGTCAGGAAGACACTCGGTATATAACGGGGTTTACTTGCCCTGGGTGTCAAGAAGACACCACTCGGTATATAACGGGGTTTACTTGCCCTGGGTGTCAAGAAGACACTCGGTATATAACGGGGTATACTTGCCCTGGGTGTCAGGAAGACACTTGATATATAAAGGAGTTTACTTGCCCTGGGTGTCAGGAAGACACTCGGTATATAAATGGGTTTACTTGCCCTGGGTGTCAGGAAGACACTCGGTATATAACGGGGTTTACTTGCCCTGGGTGTCAGGAAGACACTTGGTATATAACGGAGTTTACTTGCCCTGGGTGTCAGGAAGACACTCGGTATATAACGGCGTTACATGCCTTGGGTGTCAGGAAGACACTCGGTATATAACGGGGTTTACTTGCCCTGGGTGTCAGGAAGACACTTGATATATAAAGGAGTTTACTTGCCCTGGGTGTCAGGAAGACACTCGGTATATAACGGAGTTTACTTGCCCTCGCTGTCAGGAAGACACTCGGTATATAACGGAGTTTACTTGCCCTGGGTGTCAGGAAGACACTCGGTATATAACGGCGTTACATGCCTTGGGTGTCAGGAAGACACTCGGTATATAACTGGGTTTACTTGCCCTGGGTGTCAGGAAGACACTTGATATATAAAGGAGTTTACTTGCCCTGGGTGTCAGGAAGACACTCGGTATATAACGGAGTTTACTTGCCCTGGGTGTCAGGAAGACACTCGGTATATAACGGGGTTTATTTGCCCTGGGTGTCAGGAAGACACTCGGTATATAACGGAGTTTACTTGCCCTGGGTGTCAGGAAGACACTCGGTATATAACGGGGTTTACTTGCCCTGGGTGTCAGGAAGACACTCGGTATATAACGGGGTTTTCTTGCCCTGGGTGTCAGAAAGACACTTGATATATAAAGGAGATTACTTGCCCTGGGTGTCAGGAAGACACTCGGTATATAACGGGGTTAACTTGCCCTGGGTATCAGGAATACACTTGGTATATAACGGGGATTATTTGCCCTGGGTGTCAGGAAGACACTCGGTATATAACGGGGTTTACTTGCCCTGGGTGTCAGGAAGACACTCGGTATATAACGGAGTTTACTTGCCCTGGGTGTCAGGAAGACACTCGGTATATAACGGGGTTTACTTGCCCTGGGTGTCAGGAAGACACTCGGTATATAACGGGGTTTACTTGCCCTGGTTTTCAGGAAGACACTCGGTATATAACGAGCTTTACTTGCCCTGGGTGTCAGGAAGACACTCGGTATATAAGGGGTTTACTTGCCCTGGGTGTCAGGAAGACACTCGGTATATAACGGGGTTTACTTGCCCTGGGTGTCAAGAAGACACTCGGTATATAACGGGGTTTACTTGCCCTGGGTGTCAGGAACACACTCGGTATATAACGGGGTTTACTTGCCCTGGGTGTCAGGAACACACTCGGTATATAACGGGGTTTACTTGCCCTGGGTGTCAGGAACACACTCGGTATATAACGGGGTTTACTTGCCCTGGGTATCAGGAACACACTCGGTATATAACGGGGTTTACTTGCCCTGGGTGTCAGGAAGACACTTGATATATAACGGAGTTTACTTGCCCTGAGTGTCAGGAAGACACTCGGTATATAACGGGGATTACTTGCCCTGGGTGTCAGGAACACACTCGATATATAACGGGGTTTACTTGCCCTGGGTTTCAGGAAGACACTCGGTATATAACGGGGTTTATTTGCCCTGGGTGTCAGGAAGACACTCGGTATATAACGGAGTTTACTTGCCCTGGGTGTCAGGAAGACACTCGGTATATAACGGGGTTTACTTGCCCTGGGTGTCAGGAAGACACTCGGTATATAACGGGGTTTTCTTGCCCTGGGTGTCAGAAAGACACTTGATATATAAAGGAGATTACTTGCCCTGGGTGTCAGGAAGACACTCGGTATATAACGGGGTTTACTTGCCCTGAGTGCCAGGAAGACACTCGGTATATAACGGGGTTTACTTGCCCTGGGTATCAGGAATACACTTGGTATATAACGGGGATTACTTGCCCTGGGTGTCAGGAAGACACTCGGTATATAACGGGGTTTACTTGCCCTGGGTGTCAGGAAGACACTCGGTATATAACGGAGTTTACTTGCCCTGGGTGTCAGGAAGTCACTCGGTATATAACGGAGTTTACTTGCCCTGGGTGTCAGGAAGACACTCTGTATATAACGGGGTTTACTTGCCCTGGGTGTCAGGAAGACACTCGGTATATAACGGAGTTTACTTGCCCTGGGTGTCAGGAAGACACTCGGTATATAACGGGGTTTACTTGCCCTGGGTGTCAGGAAGACACTCGGTATATAACGGAGTTTACTTGCCCTGGGTGTCAGGAAGACACTCGGTATATAACGGGGTTTACTTGCCCTGGGTGTCAGGAAGACACTCGGTATATAACGGGGTTTACTTGCCCTGGGTGTCAAGAAGACACTCGGTATATAACGGGGTTTACTTGCCCTGGGTGTCAAGAAGACACTCGGTATATAACGGGGTTTACTTGCCCTGGGTGTCAAGAAGACACTCGGTATATAACGGGGTTTACTTGCCCTGGGTGTCAAGAAGACACTCGGTATATAACGGGGTTTACTTGCCCTGGGTGTCAAGAAGACACTCGGTATATAACGGGGTTTACTGGCTCTGGGTGTCAGGAAGACACTCGGTATATAACGGGGTTTACTTGCCCTGGGTTTCAAGAAGACACTCGGTATATAACGGGGTTTACTTGCCCTGGGTGTCAAGAAGACACTCGGTATATAACGGGGTTTACTTGCCCTGGGTGTCAAGAAGACACTCGGTATATAACGGGGTTTACTGGCTCTGGGTGTCAGGAAGACACTCGGTATATAACGGGGTTTACTTGCCCTGGGTGTCAGGAAGACACTCGGTATATAACGGGGTTTACTTGCCCTGGGTGTCAGGAAGACACTTGGTATATAACGGGGTTTACTTGCCCTGGGTGTCAGGAAGACACTCGGTATATAACGGGGCTTACCTGCCCTGGGTGTCAAGAAGACACTCGGTATATAACGGGGTTTACTTGCCCTGGCTGTCAGGAAGACACTCGGTATATAACGGAGTTTACTTGCCTTGGGTGTCAGGAAGACACTCGGTATATAACGGAGTTTACTTGCCCTGGGTGTCAGGAAGACACTCGGTATATAACGGAGTTTATTTGCCCTGGGTGTCAGGAAGACACTCGGTATATAATGGGGTTTGCTTGCCCTAGGTGTCAGATAGACACTTTATATATAAAGGAGATTACTTGCCCTGGGTGTCAGGAAGACACTCGGTATATAACGGGGTTTACTTGCCCTGGGTGTCAGGAAGACACTCGGTATATAACGGGGTTTACTTGCCCTGGGTGTCAGGAAGACACTCGGTATATAACGGGGTTTACTTGCCCTGGGTGTCAGGAAGACACTCGGTATATAACGGGGTTTTCATGCCCTGGGTGTCAGAAAGACACTTGATATATAAAGGAGTTTACTTGCCCTGGGTGTCAGGAAGACACTCGGTATATAACGGGGTTTACTTGCCCTGGGTGTCAGGAAGACACTCGGTATATAACGGGGTTTACTTGCCCTGGGTGTCAGGAAGACACTCGGTATATAACGGAGTTTACTTGCCCTGGGTGTCAGGAAGACACTCGGTATATAACAGAGTTTACTTGCCTTGGATGTCAGGAAGACACTCGGTATATAACGGGGTTTACTTGCCCTCGCTGTCAGGAAGACACTCGGTATATAACAGGGTTTACTTGCCCTGGGTGTCAGGAAGACACTCGGTATATAACGGGCTTTACTTGCCCTGGGTGTCAGGAAGACACTCGGTATATAACGGAGTTTACTTGCCCTGGGTGTCAGGAAGACACTCGGTATATAACACAGTTTACTTGCCCTGGGTGTCAGGAAGACACTCGGTATATAACGGGGTTTACTTGCCCTCGCTGTCAGGAAGACACTCGGTATATAACGGAGTTTACTTGCCCTGGGTGTCAGGAAGACACTCGGTATATAACGGGGTTTATTTGCCCTGGGTGTCAGGAAGACACTCGGTATATAACGGAGTTTACTTGCCCTGGGTGTCAGGAAGACACTCGGTATATAACGGGGTTTACTTGCCCTGGGTGTCAGGAAGACACTCGGTATATAACGGGGTTTTCTTGCCCTGGGTGTCAGAAAGACACTTGATATATAAAGGAGATTACTTGCCCTGGGTGTCAGGAAGACACTCGGTATATAACGGGGTTTACTTGCCCTGAGTGCCAGGAAGACACTCGGTATATAACGGGGTTTACTTGCCCTGGGTATCAGGAATACACTTGGTATATAACGGGGATTACTTGCCCTGGGTGTCAGGAAGACACTCGGTATATAACGGGGTTTACTTGCCCTGGGTGTCAGGAAGACACTCGGTATATAACGGAGTTTACTTGCCCTGGGTGTCAGGAAGTCACTCGGTATATAACGGAGTTTACTTGCCCTGGGTGTCAGGAAGACACTCTGTATATAACGGGGTTTACTTGCCCTGGGTGTCAGGAAGACACTCGGTATATAACGGAGTTTACTTGCCCTGGGTGTCAGGAAGACACTCGGTATATAACGGGGTTTACTTGCCCTGGGTGTCAGGAAGACACTCGGTATATAACGGAGTTTACTTGCCCTGGGTGTCAGGAAGACACTCGGTATATAACGGGGTTTACTTGCCCTGGGTGTCAGGAAGACACTCGGTATATATAACGGGGTTTACTTGCCCTGGGTTTCAAGAAGACACTCGGTATATAACGGGGTTTACTTGCCCTGGGTGTCAAGAAGACACTCGGTATATAACGGGGTTTACTTGCCCTGGGTGTCAAGAAGACACTCGGTATATAACGGGGTTTACTGGCTCTGGGTGTCAGGAAGACACTCGGTATATAACGGGGTTTACTTGCCCTGGGTGTCAGGAAGACACTCGGTATATAACGGGGTTTACTTGCCCTGGGTGTCAGGAAGACACTTGGTATATAACGGGGTTTACTTGCCCTGGGTGTCAGGAAGACACTCGGTATATAACGGGGCTTACCTGCCCTGGGTGTCAAGAAGACACTCGGTATATAACGGGGTTTACTTGCCCTGGCTGTCAGGAAGACACACGGTATATAACGGAGTTTACTTGCCTTGGGTGTCAGGAAGACACTCGGTATATAACGGAGTTTACTTGCCCTGGGTGTCAGGAAGACACTCGGTATATAACGGAGTTTACTTGCCCTGGGTGTCAGGAAGACACTCGGTATATAATGGGGTTTGCTTGCCCTAGGTGTCAGATAGACACTTTATATATAAAGGAGATTACTTGCCCTGGGTGTCAGGAAGACACTCGGTATATAACGGGGTTTACTTGCCCTGGGTGTCAGGAAGACACTCGGTATATAACGGGGTTTACTTGCCCTGGGTGTCAGGAAGACACTCGGTATATAACGGGGTTTACTTGCCCTGGGTGTCAGGAAGACACTCGGTATATAACGGGGTTTTCATGCCCTGGGTGTCAGAAAGACACTTGATATATAAAGGAGTTTACTTGCCCTGGGTGTCAGGAAGACACTCGGTATATAACGGGGTTTACTTGCCCTGGGTGTCAGGAAGACACTCGGTATATAACGGGGTTTACTTGCCCTGGGTGTCAGGAAGACACTCGGTATATAACGGAGTTTACTTGCCCTGGGTGTCAGGAAGACACTCGGTATATAACAGAGTTTACTTGCCTTGGATGTCAGGAAGACACTCGGTATATAACGGGGTTTACTTGCCCTCGCTGCCAGGAAGACACTCGGTATATAACAGGGTTTACTTGCCCTGGGTGTCAGGAAGACACTCGGTATATAACGGGCTTTACTTGCCCTGGGTGTCAGGAAGACACTCGGTATATAACGGAGTTTACTTGCCCTGGGTGTCAGGAAGACACTCGGTATATAACAGAGTTTACTTGCCCTGGGTGTCAGGAAGACACTCGGTATATAACGGGGTTTACTTGCCCTCGCTGTCAGGAAGACACTCGGTATATAACGGAGTTTACTTGCCCTGGGTGTCAGGAAGACACTGGGTATATAACGGGGTTTACTTGCCCTGGGTGTCAGGAAGACACTCGGTATATAACGGAGTTTACTTGCCTTGGGTGTCAGGAAGACACTCGGTATATAACGGGGTTTACTTGCCCTGGGTGTCAGGAAGACACTCGGTATATAACGGGGTTTACTTGCCCTGGGTGTCAGGAAGACACTCGGTATATAACGGGGTTTACTTGCCCTGGGTGTCAGAAAGACACTTGATATATAAAGGAGATTACTTGCCCTGGGTGTCAGGAAGACACTCGGTATATAACGGAGTTTACTTGCCTTGGGTGTCAGGAAGACACTCGGTATATAACGGAGTTTACTTGCCCTGGGTGTCAGGAAGACACTCGGTATATAACCGGGTTTACTTGCCCTGGGTGTCAGGAAGACACTCGGTATATAATGGGCTTTACTTGCCCTGGGTGTCAGAAAGACACTTGATATATAAAGGAGATTACTTGCCCTGGGTGTCAGGAAGACACTCGGTATATAACGGGGTTTACTTGCCCTGGGTGTCAGGAAGACACTCGGTATATGACGGGGTTTACTTGCCCTGGGTGTCAGGAAGACACTCGGTATATAACGGGGTTTACTTGCCCTGGGTGTCAGGAAGACACTCGGTATATAACGGGGTTTTCTTGCCCTGGGTGTCAGAAAGACACTTGATATATAGGAGATTACTTGCCCTGGGTGTCAGGAAGACACTCGGTATATAACGGGGTTTTCTTGCCCTGGGTGTCAGGAAGACACTCGGTATATAACGGGGTTTACTTGCCCTGGGTGTCAGGAAGACACTCGGTATATAACGGGGTTTACTTGCCCTCGCTGTCAGGAAGACACTCGGTATATAACGGGGTTTACTTGCCCTGGGTGTCAGGAAGACACTCGGTATATAACGGGCTTTACTTGCCCTGGTGTCAGGAAGACACTCGGTATATAACGGAGTTTACTTGCCCTGGGTGTCAGGAAGACACTCGGTATATAACAGAGTTTACTTGCCTTGGGTGTCAGGAAGACACTCGGTATATAACGGGGTTTACTTGCCCTCGCTGTCAGGAAGACACTCGGTATATAACGGAGTTTACTTGCCCTGGGTTTCAGGAAGACACTCGGTATATAACGGGGTTTACTAGCCCTGGGTGTCAGGAAGACACTCGGTATATAACGGAGTTTACTTGCCTTGGGTGTCAGGAAGACACTCGGTATATAACGGGGTTTACTTGCCCTGGGTGTCAGGAAGACACTCGGTATATAACGGGGTTTACTTGCCCTGGGTGTCAGAAAGACACTTGATATATAAAGGAGATTACTTGCCCTGGGTGTCAGGAAGACACTCGGTATATAACGGGGTTTACTTGCCCTGGGTGTCAGGAAGACACTCGGTATATAACGGGGTTTACTTGCCCTGGGTGTCAGGAAGACACTCGGTATATAACGGGGTTTACTTGCCCTGGGTGCCAGGAAGACACTCGGTATATAACGGAGTTTACTTGCCTTGGGTGTCAGGAAGACACTCGGTATATAACGGGGTTTACTTGCCCTGGGTGTCAAGAAGACACTTGGTATATAACGGGGTTTACTTGCCCTGGGTGTCAGGAAGACATTCGGTATATAACGGAGTTTACTTGCCCTGGGTGTCAGGAAGACACTCGGTATATATCGGGGTTTACTTGCCCTGGGTGTCAAGAAGACACTCGGTATATAACGGGGTTTACTTGCCCTGGGTGTCAAGAAGACACTCGGTATATAACGGGCTTTACTTGCTCTGGGTGTCAGGAAGACACTCGGTACATAACGGAGTTTACTTGCCCTGGGTGTCAGGAAGACACTCGGTATATAACGGAGTTTACTTGCCCTGGGTGTCAGGAAGGCACTTGGTATATAACGGGGTTTACTTGCCCTGGGTGTCAGGAAGACACTCAGTATATAACGGGGCTTACTTGCCCTGGGTGTCAGGAAGACACTCGGTATATAACGGGGTTTACTTGCCCTGGGTGTCAGGAAGACACTCGGTATATAACGGAGTTTACTTGCCTTGGGTGTCAGGAAGACACTCGGTATATAACGGAGTTTACTTGCCCTGGGTGTCAGGAAGACACTCGGTATATAACGGGGTTTACTTGCCCTGGGTGTCAGGAAGACACTCGGTATATAATGGGCTTTAGTTGCCCTGGGTGTCAGAAAGACACTTGATATATAAAGGAGTTTACTTGCCCTGGGTGTCAGGAAGACACTCGGTATATAACGGGGTTTATTTGCCCTGGGTGTCAGGAAGACACTCGGTATATGACGGGGTTTACTTGCCCTGGGTGTCAGGAAGACACTCGGTATATAACGGGGTTTACTTGCCCTGGGTGTCAGGAAGACACTCGGTATATAACGGGGTTTTCATGCCCTGGGTGTCAGAAAGACACTTGATATATAAAGGAGTTTACTTGCCCTGGGTGTCAGGAAGACACTCGGTATATAACGGGGTTTACTTGCCCTGGGTGTCAGGAAGACACTCGGTATATAACGGGGTTTACTTGCCCTGGGTGTCAGGAAGACACTCAGTATATAACGGAGTTTACTTGCCCTGGGTGTCAGGAAGACACTCGGTATATAACAGAGTTTACTTGCCTTGGATGTCAGGAAGACACTCGGTATATAACGGAGTTTACTTGCCCTGGGTGTCAGGAAGACACTCGGTATATAACCGGGTTTACTTGCCCTGGGTGTCAGGAAGACACTCGGTATATAATGGGCTTTACTTGCCCTGGGTGTCAGAAAGACACTTGATATATAAAGGAGATTACTTGCCCTGGGTGTCAGGAAGACACTCGGTATATAACGGGGTTTACTTGCCCTGGGTGTCAGGAAGACACTCGGTATATGACGGGGTTTACTTGCCCTGGGTGTCAGGAAGACACTCGGTATATAACGGGGTTTACTTGCCCTGGGTGTCAGGAAGACACTCGGTATATAACGGGGTTTTCTTGCCCTAGGTGTCAGAAAGACACTTGATATATAGGAGATTACTTGCCCTGGGTGTCAGGAAGACACTCGGTATATAACGGGGTTTTCTTGCCCTGGGTGTCAGGAAGACACTCGGTATATAACGGGGTTTACTTGCCCTGGGTGTCAGGAAGACACTCGGTATATAACGGGGTTTACTTGCCCTCGCTGTCAGGAAGACACTCGGTATATAACGGGGTTTACTTGCCCTGGGTGTCAGGAAGACACTCGGTATATAACGGGCTTTACTTGCCCTGGTGTCAGGAAGACACTCGGTATATAACGGAGTTTACTTGCCCTGGGTGTCAGGAAGACACTCGGTATATAACAGAGTTTACTTGCCTTGGGTGTCAGGAAGACACTCGGTATATAACGGGGTTTACTTGCCCTCGCTGTCAGGAAGACACTCGGTATATAACGGAGTTTACTTGCCCTGGGTTTCAGGAAGACACTCGGTATATAACGGGGTTTACTAGCCCTGGGTGTCAGGAAGACACTCGGTATATAACGGAGTTTACTTGCCTTGGGTGTCAGGAAGACACTCGGTATATAACGGGGTTTACTTGCCCTGGGTGTCAGGAAGACACTCGGTATATAACGGGGTTTACTTGCCCTGGGTGTCAGAAAGACACTTGATATATAAAGGAGATTACTTGCCCTGGGTGTCAAGAAGACACTCGGTATATAACGGGGTTTACTTGCCCTGGGTGTCAGGAAGACACTCGGTATATAACGGGGTTTACTTGCCCTGGGTGTCAGGAAGACACTCGGTATATAACGGGGTTTACTTGCCCTGGGTGCCAGGAAGACACTCGGTATATAACGGAGTTTACTTGCCTTGGGTGTCAGGAAGACACTCGGTATATAACGGGGTTTACTTGCCCTGGGTGTCAAGAAGACACTTGGTATATAACGGGGTTTACTTGCCCTGGGTGTCAGGAAGACATTCGGTATATAACGGAGTTTACTTGCCCTGGGTGTCAGGAAGACACTCGGTATATATCGGGGTTTACTTGCCCTGGGTGTCAAGAAAACACTCGGTATATAACGGGGTTTACTTGCCCTGGGTGTCAAGAAGACACTCGGTATATAACGGGCTTTACTTGCTCTGGGTGTCAGGAAGACACTCGGTACATAACGGAGTTTACTTGCCCTGGGTGTCAGGAAGACACTCGGTATATAACGGAGTTTACTTGCCCTGGGTGTCAGGAAGGCACTTGGTATATAACGGGGTTTACTTGCCCTGGGTGTCAGGAAGACACTCAGTATATAACGGGGCTTACTTGCCCTGGGTGTCAGGAAGACACTCGGTATATAACGGGGTTTACTTGCCCTGGGTGTCAGGAAGACACTCGGTATATAACGGAGTTTACTTGCCTTGGGTGTCAGGAAGACACTCGGTATATAACGGAGTTTACTTGCCCTGGGTGTCAGGAAGACACTCGGTATATAACGGGGTTTACTTGCCCTGGGTGTCAGGAAGACACTCGGTATATAATGGGCTTTAGTTGCCCTGGGTGTCAGAAAGACACTCGGTATATAACGGGGTTTATTTGCCCTGGGTGTCAGGAAGACACTCGGTATATGACGGGGTTTACTTGCCCTGGGTGTCAGGAAGACACTCGGTATATAACGGGGTTTATTTGCCCTGGGTGTCAGGAAGACACTCGGTATATGACGGGGTTTACTTGCCCTGGGTGTCAGGAAGACACTCGGTATATAACGGTGTTTACTTGCCCTGGGTGTCAGGAAGACACTCGGTATATAACGGGGTTTTCATGCCCTGGGTGTCAGAAAGACACTTGATATATAAAGGAGTTTACTTGCCCTGGGTGTCAGGAAGACACTCGGTATATAACGGGGTTTACTTGCCCTGGGTGTCAGGAAGACACTCGGTATATAACGGGGTTTACTTGCCCTGGGTGTCAGGAAGACACTCGGTATATAACGGAGTTTACTTGCCCTGGGTGTCAGGAAGACACTCGGTATATAACAGAGTTTACTTGCCTTGGATGTCAGGAAGACACTCGGTATATAACGGGGTTTACTTGCCCTGGGTGTCAGGAAGACACTCGGTATATAACGGGGTTTACTTGCCCTGGGTGTCAGGAAGACACTCGGTATATAACGGGGTTTTCATGCCCTGGGTGTCAGAAAGACACTTGATATATAAAGGAGTTTACTTGCCCTGGGTGTCAGGAAGACACTCGGTATATAACGGGGTTTACTTGCCCTGGGTGTCAGGAAGACACTCGGTATATAACGGGGTTTACTTGCCCTGGGTGTCAGGAAGACACTCGGTATATAACGGAGTTTACTTGCCCTGGGTGTCAGGAAGACACTCGGTATATAACAGAGTTTACTTGCCTTGGATGTCAGGAAGACACTCGGTATATAACGGGGTTTACTTGCCCTCGCTGTCAGGAAGACACTCGGTATATAACGGGGTTTACTTGCCCTGGGTGTCAGGAAGACACTCGGTATATAACGGGCTTTACTTGCCCTGGGTGTCAGGAAGACACTCGGTATATAACGGAGTTTAATTGCCCTGGGTGTCAGGAAGACACTCGGTATATAACAGAGTTTACTTGCCTTGGGTGTCACGAAGACACTCAGTATATAACGGGGTTTACTTGCCCTCGCTGTCAGGAAGACACTCGGTATATAACGGAGTTTACTTGCCCTGGGTGTCAGGAAGACACTCGGTATATAACGGGGTTTACTTGCCCTGGGTGTCAGGAAGACACTCGGTATATAACGGAGTTTACTTGCCTTGGGTGTCAGGAAGACACTCGGTATATAACGGGGTTTACTTGCCCTGGGTGTCAGGAAGTCACTCGGTATATAACGGGGTTTACTTGCCCTGGGTGTCAGGAAGACACTCGGTATATAACGGAGTTTACTTGCCTTGGGTGTCAGGAAGACACTCGGTATATAACGGGGTTTACTTGCCCTGGGTGTCAGGAAGACACTCGGTATATAACGGGGTTTACTTGCCCTGGGTGTCAGGAAGACACTCGGTATATAACGGGGTTTACTTGCCCTGGGTGTCAGAAAGACACTTGATATATAAAGGAGACTACTTGCCCTGGGTGTCAGGAAGAGACTCAGTATATAACGGGGCTTACTTGCCCTGGGTGTCAGGAAGACACTCGGTATATGACGGGGTTTACTTGCCCTGGGTGTCAGGAAGACACTCGGTATATAACGGGGTTTACTTGCCCTGGGTGTCAGGAAGACACTCGGTATATAACGGGGTTTTCTTGCCCTGGGTGTCAGAAAGACACTTGATATATAGGAGATTACTTGCCCTGGGTGTCAGGAAGACACTCGGTATATAACGGGGTTTTCTTGCCCTGGGTGTCAGGAAGACACTCGGTATATAACGGGGTTTACTTGCCCTGGGTGTCAGGAAGACACTCGGTATATAACGGGGTTTACTTGCCCTCGCTGTCAGGAAGACATCGGTATATAACGGGGTTTACTTGCCCTGGGTGTCAGGAAGACACTCGGTATATAACGGGCTTTACTTGCCCTGGTGTCAGGAAGACACTCGGTATATAACGGAGTTTACTTGCCCTGGGTGTCAGGAAGACACTCGGTATATAACAGAGTTTACTTGCCTTGGGTGTCAGGAATATACTCGGTATATAACGGGGTTTACTTGCCCTCGCTGTCAGGAAGACACTCGGTATATAACGGAGTTTACTTGCCCTGGGTTTCAGGAAGACACTCGGTATATAACGGGGTTTACTAGCCCTGGGTGTCAGGAAGACACTCGGTATATAACGGGGTTTACTTGCCCTGGGTTTCAGGAAGACACTCGGTATATAACGGGGTTTACTTGCCCTGGGTGTGAGAAAGACACTTGATATATAAAGGAGATTACTTGCCCTGGGTGTCAGGAAGACACTCGGTATATAACGGGGTTTACTTGCCCTGGGTGTCAGGAAGACACTCGGTATAAAACGGGGTTTACTTGCCCTGGTGGTCAGGAAGACACTCGGTATATAACGGGGTTTACTTGCCCTGGGTGCCAGGAAGACACTCGGTATATAACGGAGTTTACATGCCTTGGGTGTCAGGAAGACACTCGGTATATAACGGGGTTTACTTGCCCTGGGTGTCAAGAAGACACTTGGTATATAACGGGGTTTACTTGCCCTGGGTGTCAAGAAGACACTCGGTATATAACGGGGTTTACTTGCCCTGGGTGTCAAGAAGACACTCGGTATATAACGGGCTTTACTTGCTCTGGGTGTCAGGAAGACACTCGGTATATAACGGAGTTTACTTGCCCTGGGTGTCAGGAAGACACTCGGTATATATCGGGGTTTACTTGCCCTGGGTGTCAAGAAGACACTCGGTATATAACGGGGTTTACTTGCCCTGGGTGTCAAGAAGACACTCGGTATATAACGGGCTTTACTTGCTCTGGGTGTCAGGAAGACACTCGGTACATAACGGAGTTTACTTGCCCTGGGTGTCAGGAAGACACTCGGTATATAACGGAGTTTACTTGCCCTGGGTGTCAGGAAGGCACTTGGTATATAACGGGGTTTACTTGCCCTGGGTGTCAGGAAGACACTCAGTATATAACGGGGCTTACTTGCCCTGGGTGTCAGGAAGACACTCGGTATATAACGGGGTTTACTTGCCCTGGGTGTCAGGAAGACACTCGGTATATAACGGGGTTTACTTGCCCTGGGTGTCAGGAAGACACTCAGTATATAACGGGGCTTACTTGCCCTGGGTGTCAGGAAGACACTCGGTATATAACGGAGTTTACTTGCCTTGGGTGTCAGGAAGACACTCGGTATATAAAGGAGTTTACTTGCCCTGGGTGTCAGGAAGACACTCGGTATATAACGGGGTTTATTTGCCCTGGGTGTCAGGAAGACACTCGGTATATGACGGGGTTTACTTGCCCTGGGTGTCAGGAAGACACTCGGTATATAACGGGGTTTACTTGCCCTGGGTGTCAGGAAGACACTCGGTATATAACGGGGTTTTCATGCCCTGGGTGTCAGAAAGACACTTGATATATAAAGGAGTTTACTTGCCCTGGGTGTCAGGAAGACACTCGGTATATAACGGGGTTTACTTGCCCTGGATGTCAGGAAGACACTCGGTATATAACGGGGTTTACTTGCCCTGGGTGTCAGGAAGACACTCGGTATATAACGGAGTTTACTTGCCCTGGGTGTCAGGAAGACACTCGGTATATAACAGAGTTTACTTGCCTTGGATGTCAGGAAGACACTCGGTATATAAAGGGGTTTACTTGCCCTCGCTGTCAGGAAGACACTCGGTATATAACGGGGTTTACTTGCCCTGGGTGTCAGGAAGACACTCGGTATATAACGGAGTTTACTTGCCTTGGGTGTCAGGAAGACACTCGGTATATAACGGGCTTTACTTTCCCTGGGTGTCAGGAAGACACTCGGTATATAACGGGGTTTACTTGCCCTGGGTGTCAGGAAGACACTCGGTATATAACGGGGTTTACTTGCCCTGGGTGTCAGAAAACACTTGATATATAAAGGAGATTACTTGCCCTGGGTGTCAGGAAGACACTCAGTATATAACGGGGCTTACTTGCCCTGGGTGTCAGGAAGACACTCGGTATATAATGGGGTTTACTTGCCCTGGGTGTCAGGAAGACACTCGGTATATAACGGAGTTTACTTGCCTTGGGTGTCAGGAAGACACTCGGTATATAACGGAGTTTACTTGCCCTGGGTGTCAGGAAGACACTCGGTATATAACGGGATATACTTGCCCTGGGTGTCAGGAAGACACTCGGTATATAATTGGCTTTACTTGCCCTGGGTGTCAGAAAGACACTTGATATATAAAGGAGATTACTTGCCCTGGGTGTCAGGAAGACACTCGGTATATGACGGGGTTTACTTGCCCTGGGTGTCAGGAAGACACTCGGTATATAACGGGGTTTACTTGCCTTGGATGTCAGGAAGACACTCGGTATATAAAGGGGTTTACTTGCCCTCGCTGTCAGGAAGACACTCGGTATATAACGGGGTTTACTTGCCCTGGGTGTCAGGAAGACACTCGGTATATAACGGGCTTTACTTGCCCTGGGTGTCAGGAAGACACTCGGTATATAACGGGGTTTACTTGCCCTGGGTGTCAGGAAGACACTCGGTATATAACGGGGTTTTCTTGCCCTGGGTGTCAGAAAGACACTTGATATATAGGAGATTACTTGCCCTGGGTGTCAGGAAGACACTCGGTATATAACGGGGTTTTCTTGCCCTGGCTGTCAGGAAGACACTCGGTATATAACGGGGTTTACTTGCCCTGGGTGTCAGGAAGACACTCGGTATATAACGGGTTTTACTTGCCCTCGCTGTCAGGAAGACACTCGGTATATAACGGGGTTTACTTGCCCTGGGTGTCAGGAAGACAATCGGTATATAACGGGCTTTACTTGCCCTGGTGTCAGGAAGACACTCGGTATATAACGGAGTTTACTTGCCCTGGGTGTCAGGAAGACACTCGGTATATAACAGAGTTTACTTGCCTTGGGTGTCAGGAAGACACTCGGTATATAACGGGGTTTACTTGCCCTCGCTGTCAGGAAGACACTCGGTATATAACGGAGTTTACTTGCCCTGGGTTTCAGGAAGACACTCGGTATATAACGGGGTTTACTAGCCCTGGGTGTCAGGAAGACACTCGGTATATAACGGAGTTTACTTGCCTTGGGTGTCAGGAAGACACTCGGTATATAACGGGGTTTACTTGCTCTGGGTGTCAGGAAGACACTCGGTATATAACGGGGTTTACTTGCCCTGGGTGTCAGAAAGACACTTGATATATAAAGGAGATTACTTGCCCTGGGTGTCAGGAAGACACTCGGTATATAACGGGGTTTACTTGCCCTGGGTGTCAGGAAGACAATCGGTATATAACGGGGTTTACTTGCGCTGGGTGCCAGGAAGACACTCGGTATATAACGGAGTTTACTTGCCTTGGGTGTCAGGAAGACACTCGGTATATAACGGGGTTTACTTGCCCTGGGTGTCAAGAAGACACTTGGTATATAACGGGGTTTACTTGCCCTGGGTGTCAGGAAGACATTCGGTATATAACGGAGTTTACTTGCCTTGGGTGTCAGGAAGACACTCGGTATATATCGGGGTTTACTTGCCCTGGGTGTCAGGAAGGCACTTGGTATATAACGGGGTTTACTTGCCCTGGGTGTCAGGAAGACACTCAGTATATAACGGGGCTTACTTGCCCTGGGTGTCAGGAAGACACTCGGTATATAACGGGGTTTACTTGCCCTGGGTGTCAGGAAGACACTCGGTATATAACGGAGTTTACTTGCCTTGGGTGTCAGGAAGACACTCGGTATATAACGGAGTTTACTTGCCCTGGGTGTCAGGAAGACACTCGGTATATAACGGGGTTTACTTGCCCTGGGTGTCAGGAAGACACTCGGTATATAATGGGCTTTACTTGCCCTGGGTGTCAGAAAGACACTTGATACATAAAGGAGTTTACTTGCCCTGGGTGTCAGGAAGACACTCGGTATATAACGGGGTTTATTTGCCCTGGGTGTCAGGAAGACACTCGGTATATGACGGGGTTTACTTGCCCTGGGTGTCAGGAAGACACTCGGTATATAACGGGGTTTACTTGCCCTGGGTGTCAGGAAGACACTCGGTATATAACGGGGTTTTCTTGCCCTGGGTGTCAGAAAGACACTTGATATATAGGAGATTACTTGCCCTGGGTGTCAGGAAGACACTCGGTATATAACGGGGTTTACTTGCCCTGGGTGTCAGGAAGAAACTCGGTATATAACGGGGTTTACTTGCCCTCGCTGTCAGGAAGACACTCGGTATATAACGGGGTTTGCTTGCCCTGGGTGTCAGGAAGACACTCGGTATATAATGGGCTTTACTTGCCCTGGGTGTCAGGAAGACACTCGGTATATAACGGAGTTTACTTGCCCTGGGTGTCAGGAAGACACTCGGTATATAACAGAGTTTACTTGCCTTGGATGTCAGGAAGACACTCGGTATATAACGGGGTTTACTTGCCCTCGCTGTCAGGAAGACACTCGGTATATAACGGGGTTTACTTGCCCTGGGTGTCAGGAAGACACTCGGTATATAACGGGCTTTACTTGCCCTGGGTGTCAGGAAGACACTCGGTATATAACGGAGTTTACTTGCCCTGGGTGTCAGGAAGACACTCGGTATATAACAGAGTTTACTTGCCTTGGGTGTCAGGAAGACACTGGGTATATAACGGGGTTTACTTGCCCTCGCTGTCAGGAAGACACTCGGTATATAACGGAGTTTACTTGACCTGGGTGTCAGGAAGACACTCGGTATATAACGGGGTTTACTTGCCCTGGGTGTGAGGAAGAAACTCGGTATATAACGGAGTTTACTTGCCTTGGGTGTCAGGAAGACACTCGGTATATAACGGGGTTTACTTGCCCTGGGTGTCAGGAAGACACTCGGTATATAACGGGGTTTACTTGCCCTGGGTTCAGAAAGACACTTGATATATAAAGGAGATTACTTGCCCTGGGTGTCAGGAAGACACTCGGTATATAACGGGGTTTACTTGCCCTGGGTGTCAGGAAGACACTCGGTATATAACGGGGTTTACTTGCCCTGGGTGCCAGGAAGACACTCGGTATATAACGGAGTTTACTTGCCTTGGGTGTCAGGAAGACACTCGGTATATAACGGGGTTTACTTGCCCTGGGTGTCAAGAAGACACTTGGTATATAACGGGGTTTACTTGCCCTGGGTGTCAGGAAGACACTCGGTATATAACGGAGTTTACTTGCCCTGGGTGTCAGGAAGACACTCGGTATATATCGGGGTTTACTTGCCCTGGGTGTCAAGAAGACACTCGGTATATAACGGGGTTTACTTGCCCTGGGTGTCAAGAAGACACTCGGTATATAACGGGCTTTACTTGCTCTGCGTGTCAGGAAGACACTCGGTACATAACGGAGTTTACTTGCCCTGGGTGTCAGGAAGACACTCGGTATATAACGGAGTTTACTTGCCCTGGGTGTCAGGAAGGCACTTGGTATATAACGGGGTTTACTTGCCCTGGGTGTCAGGAAGACACTAGAGTATATAACGGGGCTTACTTGCCCTGGGTGTCAGGAAGACACTCGGTATATAACGGGGTTTACTTGCCCTGGGTGTCAGGAAGACACTCGGTATATAACGGAGTTTACTTGCCTTGGGTGTCAGGAAGACACTCGGTATATAACGGAGTTTACTTGCCCTGGGTGTCAGGAAGACACTCGGTATATAACGGGGTTTACTTGCCCTGGGTGTCAGGAAGACACTCGGTATATAATGGGCTTTACTTGCCCTGGGTGTCAGAAAGACACTTGATATATAAAGGAGATTACTTGCCCTGGGTGTGAGGAAGACACTCGGTATATAACAGAGTTTACTTGCCTTGGGTGTCAGGAAGACACTCGGTATATAACGGGGTTTACTTGCCCTCGCTGTCAGGAAGACACTCGGTATATAACGGGGTTTTCTTGCCCTGGGTGTCAGAAAGACACTTGATATATAGGAGATTACTTGCCCTGGGTGTCAGGAAGACACTCGGTATATAACGGGGTTTACTTGCCCTGGGTGTCAGGAAGAAACTCGGTATATAACGGGGTTTACTTGCCCTCGCTGTCAGGAAGACACTCGGTATATAACGGGGTTTGCTTGCCCTGGGTGTCAGGAAGACACTCGGTATATAATGGGCTTTACTTGCCCTGGGTGTCAGGAAGACACTCGGTATATAACGGAGTTTACTTGCCCTGGGTGTCAGGAAGACACTCGGTATATAACAGAGTTTACTTGCCTTGGATGTCAGGAAGACACTCGGTATATAACGGGGTTTACTTGCCCTCGCTGTCAGGAAGACACTCGGTATATAACGGGGTTTACTTGCCCTGGGTGTCAGGAAGACACTCGGTATATAACGGGCTTTACTTGCCCTGGGTGTCAGGAAGACACTCGGTATATAACGGAGTTTACTTGCCCTGGGTGTCAGGAAGACACTCGGTATATAACAGAGTTTACTTGCCTTGGGTGTCAGGAAGACACTGGGTATATAACGGGGTTTACTTGCCCTCGCTGTCAGGAAGACACTCGGTATATAACGGAGTTTACTTGACCTGGGTGTCAGGAAGACACTCGGTATATAACGGGGTTTACTTGCCCTGGGTGTGAGGAAGAAACTCGGTATATAACGGAGTTTACTTGCCTTGGGTGTCAGGAAGACACTCGGTATATAACGGGGTTTACTTGCCCTGGGTGTCAGGAAGACACTCGGTATATAACGGGGTTTACTTGCCCTGGGTTCAGAAAGACACTTGATATATAAAGGAGATTACTTGCCCTGGGTGTCAGGAAGACACTCGGTATATAACGGGGTTTACTTGCCCTGGGTGTCAGGAAGACACTCGGTATATAACGGGGTTTACTTGCCCTGGGTGCCAGGAAGACACTCGGTATATAACGGAGTTTACTTGCCTTGGGTGTCAGGAAGACACTCGGTATATAACGGGGTTTACTTGCCCTGGGTGTCAAGAAGACACTTGGTATATAACGGGGTTTACTTGCCCTGGGTGTCAGGAAGACACTCGGTATATAACGGAGTTTACTTGCCCTGGGTGTCAGGAAGACACTCGGTATATATCGGGGTTTACTTGCCCTGGGTGTCAAGAAGACACTCGGTATATAACGGGGTTTACTTGCCCTGGGTGTCAAGAAGACACTCGGTATATAACGGGCTTTACTTGCTCTGCGTGTCAGGAAGACACTCGGTACATAACGGAGTTTACTTGCCCTGGGTGTCAGGAAGACACTCGGTATATAACGGAGTTTACTTGCCCTGGGTGTCAGGAAGGCACTTGGTATATAACGGGGTTTACTTGCCCTGGGTGTCAGGAAGACACTAGAGTATATAACGGGGCTTACTTGCCCTGGGTGTCAGGAAGACACTCGGTATATAACGGGGTTTACTTGCCCTGGGTGTCAGGAAGACACTCGGTATATAACGGAGTTTACTTGCCTTGGGTGTCAGGAAGACACTCGGTATATAACGGAGTTTACTTGCCCTGGGTGTCAGGAAGACACTCGGTATATAACGGGGTTTACTTGCCCTGGGTGTCAGGAAGACACTCGGTATATAATGGGCTTTACTTGCCCTGGGTGTCAGAAAGACACTTGATATATAAAGGAGATTACTTGCCCTGGGTGTGAGGAAGACACTCGGTATATAACAGAGTTTACTTGCCTTGGGTGTCAGGAAGACACTCGGTATATAACGGGGTTTACTTGCCCTCGCTGTCAGGAAGACACTCGGTATATAACGGAGTTTACTTGCCCTGGGTTTCAGGAAGACACTCGGTATATAACGGGGTTTACTAGCCCTGGGTGTCAGGAAGACACTCGGTATATAACGGAGTTTACTTGCCTTGGGTGTCAGGAAGACACTCGGTATATAACGGGGTTTACTTGCTCTGGGTGTCAGGAAGACACTCGGTATATAACGGGGTTTACTTGCCCTGGGTGTCAGAAAGACACTTGATATATAAAGGAGATTACTTGCCCTGGGTGTCAGGAAGACACTCGGTATATAACGGGGTTTACTTGCCCTGGGTGTCAGGAAGACAATCGGTATATAACGGGGTTTACTTGCGCTGGGTGCCAGGAAGACACTCGGTATATAACGGAGTTTACTTGCCTTGGGTGTCAGGAAGACACTCGGTATATAACGGGGTTTACTTGCCCTGGGTGTCAAGAAGACACTTGGTATATAACGGGGTTTACTTGCCCTGGGTGTCAGGAAGACATTCGGTATATAACGGAGTTTACTTGCCTTGGGTGTCAGGAAGACACTCGGTATATATCGGGGTTTACTTGCCCTGGGTGTCAGGAAGGCACTTGGTATATAACGGGGTTTACTTGCCCTGGGTGTCAGGAAGACACTCAGTATATAACGGGGCTTACTTGCCCTGGGTGTCAGGAAGACACTCGGTATATAACGGGGTTTACTTGCCCTGGGTGTCAGGAAGACACTCGGTATATAACGGAGTTTACTTGCCTTGGGTGTCAGGAAGACACTCGGTATATAACGGAGTTTACTTGCCCTGGGTGTCAGGAAGACACTCGGTATATAACGGGGTTTACTTGCCCTGGGTGTCAGGAAGACACTCGGTATATAATGGGCTTTACTTGCCCTGGGTGTCAGAAAGACACTTGATACATAAAGGAGTTTACTTGCCCTGGGTGTCAGGAAGACACTCGGTATATAACGGGGTTTATTTGCCCTGGGTGTCAGGAAGACACTCGGTATATGACGGGGTTTACTTGCCCTGGGTGTCAGGAAGACACTCGGTATATAACGGGGTTTACTTGCCCTGGGTGTCAGGAAGACACTCGGTATATAACGGGGTTTTCTTGCCCTGGGTGTCAGAAAGACACTTGATATATAGGAGATTACTTGCCCTGGGTGTCAGGAAGACACTCGGTATATAACGGGGTTTACTTGCCCTGGGTGTCAGGAAGAAACTCGGTATATAACGGGGTTTACTTGCCCTCGCTGTCAGGAAGACACTCGGTATATAACGGGGTTTGCTTGCCCTGGGTGTCAGGAAGACACTCGGTATATAATGGGCTTTACTTGCCCTGGGTGTCAGGAAGACACTCGGTATATAACGGAGTTTACTTGCCCTGGGTGTCAGGAAGACACTCGGTATATAACAGAGTTTACTTGCCTTGGATGTCAGGAAGACACTCGGTATATAACGGGGTTTACTTGCCCTCGCTGTCAGGAAGACACTCGGTATATAACGGGGTTTACTTGCCCTGGGTGTCAGGAAGACACTCGGTATATAACGGGCTTTACTTGCCCTGGGTGTCAGGAAGACACTCGGTATATAACGGAGTTTACTTGCCCTGGGTGTCAGGAAGACACTCGGTATATAACAGAGTTTACTTGCCTTGGGTGTCAGGAAGACACTGGGTATATAACGGGGTTTACTTGCCCTCGCTGTCAGGAAGACACTCGGTATATAACGGAGTTTACTTGACCTGGGTGTCAGGAAGACACTCGGTATATAACGGGGTTTACTTGCCCTGGGTGTGAGGAAGAAACTCGGTATATAACGGAGTTTACTTGCCTTGGGTGTCAGGAAGACACTCGGTATATAACGGGGTTTACTTGCCCTGGGTGTCAGGAAGACACTCGGTATATAACGGGGTTTACTTGCCCTGGGTTCAGAAAGACACTTGATATATAAAGGAGATTACTTGCCCTGGGTGTCAGGAAGACACTCGGTATATAACGGGGTTTACTTGCCCTGGGTGTCAGGAAGACACTCGGTATATAACGGGGTTTACTTGCCCTGGGTGCCAGGAAGACACTCGGTATATAACGGAGTTTACTTGCCTTGGGTGTCAGGAAGACACTCGGTATATAACGGGGTTTACTTGCCCTGGGTGTCAAGAAGACACTTGGTATATAACGGGGTTTACTTGCCCTGGGTGTCAGGAAGACACTCGGTATATAACGGAGTTTACTTGCCCTGGGTGTCAGGAAGACACTCGGTATATATCGGGGTTTACTTGCCCTGGGTGTCAAGAAGACACTCGGTATATAACGGGGTTTACTTGCCCTGGGTGTCAAGAAGACACTCGGTATATAACGGGCTTTACTTGCTCTGCGTGTCAGGAAGACACTCGGTACATAACGGAGTTTACTTGCCCTGGGTGTCAGGAAGACACTCGGTATATAACGGAGTTTACTTGCCCTGGGTGTCAGGAAGGCACTTGGTATATAACGGGGTTTACTTGCCCTGGGTGTCAGGAAGACACTAGAGTATATAACGGGGCTTACTTGCCCTGGGTGTCAGGAAGACACTCGGTATATAACGGGGTTTACTTGCCCTGGGTGTCAGGAAGACACTCGGTATATAACGGAGTTTACTTGCCTTGGGTGTCAGGAAGACACTCGGTATATAACGGAGTTTACTTGCCCTGGGTGTCAGGAAGACACTCGGTATATAACGGGGTTTACTTGCCCTGGGTGTGAGGAAGACACTCGGTATATAATGGGCTTTACTTGCCCTGGGTGTCAGAAAGACACTTGATATATAAAGGAGATTACTTGCCCTGGGTGTGAGGAAGACACTCGGTATATAACAGAGTTTACTTGCCTTGGGTGTCAGGAAGACACTCGGTATATAACGGGGTTTACTTGCCCTCGCTGTCAGGAAGACACTCGGTATATAACGGAGTTTACTTGCCCTGGGTTTCAGGAAGACACTCGGTATATAACGGGGTTTACTAGCCCTGGGTGTCAGGAAGACACTCGGTATATAACGGAGTTTACTTGCCTTGGGTGTCAGGAAGACACTCGGTATATAACGGGGTTTACTTGCCCTGGGTGTCAGGAAGACACTCGGTATATAACGGGGTTTACTTGCCCTGGGTGTCAGAAAGACACTTGATATATAAAGGAGATTACTTGCCCTGGGTGTCAGGAAGACACTCGGTATATAACGGGGTTTACTTGCCCTGGGTGTCAGGAAGACACTCGGTATATAACGGGGTTTACTTGCCCTGGGTGTCAGGAAGACACTCGGTATATAACGGGGTTTACTTGCCCTGGGTGCCAGGAAGACACTCGGTATATAACGGAGTTTACTTGCCTTGGGTGTCAGGAAGACACTCGGTATATAACGGGGTTTACTTGCCCTGGGTGTCAAGAAGACACTTGGTATATAACGGGGTTTACTTGCCCTGGGTGTCAGGAAGACGTTCGGTATATAACGGAGTTTACTTGCCCTGGGTGTCAGGAAGACACTCGGTATATATCGGGGTTTACTTGCCCTGGGTGTCAAGAAGACACTCGGTATATAACGGGCTTTACTTGCCCTGGGTGTCAGGAAGACACTCGGTATATAACGGAGTTTACTTGCCCTGGGTGTCAGGAAGACACTCGGTATATAACAGAGTTTACTTGCCTTGGGTGTCAGGAAGACACTCGGTATATAACGGGGTTTACTTGCCCTCGCTGTCAGGAAGACACTCGGTATATAACGGAGTTTACTTGCCCTGGGTGTCAGGAAGACACTCGGTATATAACGGGGTTTACTTGCCCTGGGTGTGAGGAAGAAACTCGGTATATAACGGATCTTACTTGCCTTGGGTGTCAGGAAGACGTTCGGTATATAACGGAGTTTACTTGCCCTCGCTGTCAGGAAGACACTCGGTATATAACGGGGTTTACTTGCCCTGGGTGTCAGGAAGACACTCGGTATATAACGGAGTTTACTTGCCTTGGGTGTCAGGAAGACACTCGGTATATAACGGGCTTTACTTGCCCTGGGTGTCAGGAAGACACTCGGTATATAACGGGGTTTACTTGCCCTGGGTGTCAGGAAGACACTCGGTATATAACGGGGTTTACTTGCCCTGGGTGTCAGAAAACACTTGATATATAAAGGAGATTACTTGCCCTGGGTGTCAGGAAGACACTCAGTATATAACGGGGCTTACTTGCCCTGGGTGTCAGGAAGACACTCGGTATATAATGGGGTTTACTTGCCCTGGTTGTCAGGAAGACACTCGGTATATAACGGAGTTTACTTGCCTTGGGTGTCAGGAAGACACTCGGTATATAACGGAGTTTACTTGCCCTGGGTGTCAGGAAGACACTCGGTATATAACGGGATATACTTGCCCTGGGTGTCAGGAAGACACTCGGTATATAATTGGCTTTACTTGCCCTGGGTGTCAGAAAGACACTTGATATATAAAGGAGATTACTTGCCCTGGGTGTCAGGAAGACACTCGGTATATGACGGGGTTTACTTGCCCTGGGTGTCAGGAAGACACTCGGTATATAACGGGGTTTACTTGCCTTGGATGTCAGGAAGACACTCGGTATATAAAGGGGTTTACTTGCCCTCGCTGTCAGGAAGACACTCGGTATATAACGGGGTTTACTTGCCCTGGGTGTCAGGAAGACACTCGGTATATAACGGGCTTTACTTGCCCTGGGTGTCAGGAAGACACTCGGTATATAACGGGGTTTACTTGCCCTGGGTGTCAGGAAGACACTCGGTATATAACGGGGTTTTCTTGCCCTGGGTGTCAGAAAGACACTTGATATATAGGAGATTACTTGCCCTGGGTGTCAGGAAGACACTCGGTATATAACGGGGTTTTCTTGCCCTGGCTGTCAGGAAGACACTCGGTATATAACGGGGTTTACTTGCCCTGGGTGTCAGGAAGACACTCGGTATATAACGGGTTTTACTTGCCCTCGCTGTCAGGAAGACACTCGGTATATAACGGGGTTTACTTGCCCTGGGTGTCAGGAAGACACTCGGTATATAACGGGCTTTACTTGCCCTGGTGTCAGGAAGACACTCGGTATATAACGGAGTTTACTTGCCCTGGGTGTCAGGAAGACACTCGGTATATAACAGAGTTTACTTGCCTTGGGTGTCAGGAAGACACTCGGTATATAACGGGGTTTACTTGCCCTCGCTGTCAGGAAGACACTCGGTATATAACGGAGTTTACTTGCCCTGGGTTTCAGGAAGACACTCGGTATATAACGGGGTTTACTAGCCCTGGGTGTCAGGAAGACACTCGGTATATAACGGAGTTTACTTGCCTTGGGTGTCAGGAAGACACTCGGTATATAACGGGGTTTACTTGCTCTGGGTGTCAGGAAGACACTCGGTATATAACGGGGTTTACTTGCCCTGGGTGTCAGAAAGACACTTGATATATAAAGGAGATTACTTGCCCTGGGTGTCAGGAAGACACTCGGTATATAACGGGGTTTACTTGCCCTGGGTGTCAGGAAGACAATCGGTATATAACGGGGTTTACTTGCGCTGGGTGCCAGGAAGACACTCGGTATATAACGGAGTTTACTTGCCTTGGGTGTCAGGAAGACACTCGGTATATAACGGGGTTTACTTGCCCTGGGTGTCAAGAAGACACTTGGTATATAACGGGGTTTACTTGCCCTGGGTGTCAGGAAGACATTCGGTATATAACGGAGTTTACTTGCCTTGGGTGTCAGGAAGACACTCGGTATATATCGGGGTTTACTTGCCCTGGGTGTCAGGAAGGCACTTGGTATATAACGGGGTTTACTTGCCCTGGGTGTCAGGAAGACACTCAGTATATAACGGGGCTTACTTGCCCTGGGTGTCAGGAAGACACTCGGTATATAACGGGGTTTACTTGCCCTGGGTGTCAGGAAGACACTCGGTATATAACGGAGTTTACTTGCCTTGGGTGTCAGGAAGACACTCGGTATATAACGGAGTTTACTTGCCCTGGGTGTCAGGAAGACACTCGGTATATAACGGGGTTTACTTGCCCTGGGTGTCAGGAAGACACTCGGTATATAATGGGCTTTACTTGCCCTGGGTGTCAGAAAGACACTTGATACATAAAGGAGTTTACTTGCCCTGGGTGTCAGGAAGACACTCGGTATATAACGGGGTTTATTTGCCCTGGGTGTCAGGAAGACACTCGGTATATGACGGGGTTTACTTGCCCTGGGTGTCAGGAAGACACTCGGTATATAACGGGGTTTACTTGCCCTGGGTGTCAGGAAGACACTCGGTATATAACGGGGTTTTCTTGCCCTGGGTGTCAGAAAGACACTTGATATATAGGAGATTACTTGCCCTGGGTGTCAGGAAGACACTCGGTATATAACGGGGTTTACTTGCCCTGGGTGTCAGGAAGAAACTCGGTATATAACGGGGTTTACTTGCCCTCGCTGTCAGGAAGACACTCGGTATATAACGGGGTTTGCTTGCCCTGGGTGTCAGGAAGACACTCGGTATATAACGGGCTTTACTTGCCCTGGGTGTCAGGAAGACACTCGGTATATAACGGAGTTTACTTGCCCTGGGTGTCAGGAAGACACTCGGTATATAACAGAGTTTACTTGCCTTGGATGTCAGGAAGACACTCGGTATATAACGGGGTTTACTTGCCCTCGATGTCAGGAAGACACTCGGTATATAACGGGGTTTACTTGCCCTGGGTGTCAGGAAGACACTCGGTATATAACGGGCTTTACTTGCCCTGGGTGTCAGGAAGACACTCGGTATATAACGGAGTTTACTTGCCCTGGGTGTCAGGAAGACACTCGGTATATAACAGAGTTTACTTGCCTTGGGTGTCAGGAAGACACTCGGTATATAACGGGGTTTACTTGCCCTCGCTGTCAGGAAGACACTCGGTATATAACGGAGTTTACTTGCCCTGGGTGTCAGGAAGACACTCGGTATATAACGGGGTTTACTTGCCCTGGGTGTGAGGAAGAAACTCGGTATATAACGGAGTTTACTTGCCTTGGGTGTCAGGAAGACACTCGGTATATAACGGGGTTTACTTGCCCTGGGTGTCAGGAAGACACTCGGTATATAACGGGGTTTACTTGCCCTGGGTTCAGAAAGACACTTGATATATAAAGGAGATTACTTGCCCTGGGTGTCAGGAAGACACTCGGTATATAACGGGGTTTACTTGCCCTGGGTGTCAGGAAGACACTCGGTATATAACGGGGTTTACTTGCCCTGGGTGCCAGGAAGACACTCGGTATATAACGGAGTTTACTTGCCTTGGGTGTCAGGAAGACACTCGGTATATAACGGGGTTTACTTGCCCTGGGTGTCAAGAAGACACTTGGTATATAACGGGGTTTACTTGCCCTGGGTGTCAGGAAGACACTCGGTATATAACGGAGTTTACTTGCCCTGGGTGTCAGGAAGACACTCGGTATATATCGGGGTTTTCTTGCCCTGGGTGTCAAGAAGACACTCGGTATATAACGGGGTTTACTTGCCCTGGGTGTCAAGAAGACACTCGGTATATAACGGGCTTTACTTGCTCTGGGTGTCAGGAAGACACTCGGTACATAACGGAGTTTACTTGCCCTGGGTGTCAGGAAGACACTCGGTATATAACGGAGTTTACTTGCCCTGGGTGTCAGGAAGGCACTTGGTATATAACGGGGTTTACTTGCCCTGGGTGTCAGGAAGACACTAGAGTATATAACGGGGCTTACTTGCCCTGGGTGTCAGGAAGACACTCGGTATATAACGGGGTTTACTTGCCCTGGGTGTCAGGAAGACACTCGGTATATAACGGAGTTTACTTGCCTTGGGTGTCAGGAAGACACTCGGTATATAACGGAGTTTACTTGCCCTGGGTGTCAGGAAGACACTCGGTATATAACGGGGTTTACTTGCCCTGGGTGTCAGGAAGACACTCGGTATATAATGGGCTTTACTTGCCCTGGGTGTCAGAAAGACACTTGATATATAAAGGAGATTACTTGCCCTGGGTGTGAGGAAGACACTCGGTATATAACAGAGTTTACTTGCCTTGGGTGTCAGGAAGACACTCGGTATATAACGGGGTTTACTTGCCCTCGCTGTCAGGAAGACACTCGGTATATAACGGAGTTTACTTGCCCTGGGTTTCAGGAAGACACTCGGTATATAACGGGGTTTACTAGCCCTGGGTGTCAGGAAGACACTCGGTATATAACGGAGTTTACTTGCCTTGGGTGTCAGGAAGACACTCGGTATATAACGGGGTTTACTTGCCCTGGGTGTCAGGAAGACACTCGGTATATAACGGGGTTTACTTGCCCTGGGTGTCAGAAAGACACTTGATATATAAAGGAGATTACTTGCCCTGGGTGTCAGGAAGACACTCGGTATATAACGGGGTTTACTTGCCCTGGGTGTCAGGAAGACACTCGGTATATAACGGGGTTTACTTGCCCTGGGTGTCAGGAAGACACTCGGTATATAACGGGGTTTACTTGCCCTGGGTGCCAGGAAGACACTCGGTATATAACGGAGTTTACTTGCCTTGGGTGTCAGGAAGACACTCGGTATATAACGGGGTTTACTTGCCCTGGGTGTCAAGAAGACACTTGGTATATAACGGGGTTTACTTGCCCTGGGTGTCAGGAAGACGTTCGGTATATAACGGAGTTTACTTGCCCTGGGTGTCAGGAAGACACTCGGTATATATCGGGGTTTACTTGCCCTGGGTGTCAAGAAGACACTCGGTATATAACGGGCTTTACTTGCCCTGGGTGTCAGGAAGACACTCGGTATATAACGGAGTTTACTTGCCCTGGGTGTCAGGAAGACACTCGGTATATAACAGAGTTTACTTGCCTTGGGTGTCAGGAAGACACTCGGTATATAACGGGGTTTACTTGCCCTCGCTGTCAGGAAGACACTCGGTATATAACGGAGTTTACTTGCCCTGGGTGTCAGGAAGACACTCGGTATATAACGGGGTTTACTTGCCCTGGGTGTGAGGAAGAAACTCGGTATATAACGGATCTTACTTGCCTTGGGTGTCAGGAAGACACTCGGTATATAACGGGGTTTACTTGCCCTGGGTGTCAGGAAGACACTCGGTATATAACGGAGTTTACTTGCCTTGGGTGTCAGGAAGACACTCGGTATATAACGGGGTTTACTTGCCCTGGGTGTCAGGAAGACACTCGGTATATATCGGGGTTTACTTGACCTGGGTGTCAAGAAGACACTCGGTATATAACGGGGTTTACTTGCCCTGGGTGTCAAGAAGACACTCGGTATATAACGGGCTTTACTTGCTCTGGGTGTCAGGAAGACACTCGGTACATAACGGAGTTTACTTGCCCTGGGTGTCAGGAAGACACTCGGTATATAACGGAGTTTACTTGCCCTGGGTGTCAGGAAGGCACTTGGTATATAACGGGGTTTACTTGCCCTGGGTGTCAGGAAGACACTAGAGTATATAACGGGGCTTACTTGCCCTGGGTGTCAGGAAGACACTCGGTATATAACGGGGTTTACTTGCCCTGGGTGTCAGGAAGACACTCGGTATATAACGGAGTTTACTTGCCTTGGGTGTCAGGAAGACACTCGGTATATAACGGAGTTTACTTGCCCTGGGTGTCAGGAAGACACTCGGTATATAACGGGGTTTACTTGCCCTGGGTGTCAGGAAGACACTCGGTATATAATGGGCTTTACTTGCCCTGGGTGTCAGAAAGACACTTGATATATAAAGGAGATTACTTGCCCTGGGTGTCAGGAAGACACTCGGTATATAACAGAGTTTACTTGCCTTGGGTGTCAGGAAGACACTCGGTATATAACGGGGTTTACTTGCCCTCGCTGTCAGGAAGACACTCGGTATATAACGGAGTTTACTTGCCCTGGGTTTCAGGAAGACACTCGGTATATAACGGGGTTTACTAGCCCTGGGTGTCAGGAAGACACTCGGTATATAACGGAGTTTACTTGCCTTGGGTGTCAGGAAGACACTCGGTATATAACGGGGTTTACTTGCCCTGGGTGTCAGGAAGACACTCGGTATATAACGGGGTTTACTTGCCCTGGGTGTCAGAAAGACACTTGATATATAAAGGAGATTACTTGCCCTGGGTGTCAGGAAGACACTCGGTATATAACGGGGTTTACTTGCCCTGGGTGTCAGGAAGACACTCGGTATATAACGGGGTTTACTTGCCCTGGGTGTCAGGAAGACACTCGGTATATAACGGGGTTTACTTGCCCTGGGTGCCAGGAAGACACTCGGTATATAACGGAGTTTACTTGCCTTGGGTGTCAGGAAGTCACTCGGTATATAACGGGGTTTACTTGCCCTGGGTGTCAAGAAGACACTTGGTATATAACGGGGTTTACTTGCCCTGGGTGTCAGGAAGACATTCGGTATATAACGGAGTTTACTTGCCCTGGGTGTCAGGAAGACACTCGGTATATATCGGGGTTTACTTGCCCTGGGTGTCAAGAAGACACTCGGTATATAACGGGGTTTACTTGCCCTGGGTGTCAAGAAGACACTCGGTATATAACGGGCTTTACTTGCTCTGGGTGTCAGGAAGACACTCGGTACATAACGGAGTTTACTTGCCCTGGGTGTCAGGAAGACACTCGGTATATAACGGAGTTTACTTGCCCTGGGTGTCAGGAAGGCACTTGGTATATAACGGGGTTTACTTGCCCTGGGTGTCAGGAAGACACTCAGTATATAACGGGGCTTACTTGCCCTGGGTGTCAGGAAGACACTCGGTATATAACGGGGTTTACTTGCCCTGGGTGTCAGGAAGACACTCGGTATATAACGGAGTTTACTTGCCTTGGGTGTCAGGAAGACACTCGGTATATAATGGAGTTTACTTGCCCTGGGTGTCAGGAAGACACTCGGTATATAACGGGGTTTACTTGCCCTGGGTGTCAGGAAGACACTCGGTATATAATGGGCTTTACTTGCCCTGGGTGTCAGAAAGACACTTGATATATAAAGGAGTTTACTTGCCCTGGGTGTCAGGAAGACACTCGGTATATAACGGGGTTTATTTGCCCTGGGTGTCAGGAAGACACTCGGTATATGACGGGGTTTACTTGCCCTGGGTGTCAGGAAGACACTCGGTATATAACGGGGTTTACTTGCCCTGGGTGTCAGGAAGACACTCGGTATATAACGGGGTTTTCTTGCCCTGGGTGTCAGAAAGACACTTGATATATACGAGATTACTTGCCCTGGGTGTCAGGAAGAGACTCGGTATATAACGGGGTTTTCTTGCCCTGGGTGTCAGGAAGACACTCGGTATATAACGGGGTTTACTTGCCCTGGGTGTCAGGAAGAAACTCGGTATATAACGGGGTTTACTTGCCCTCGCTGTCAGGAAGACACTCGGTATATAACGGGGTTTACTTGCCCTGGGTGTCAGGAAGACACTCGGTATATAACGGGCTTTACTTGCCCTGTGTGTCAGGAAGACACTCGGTATATAACGGAGTTTACTTGCCCTGGGTGTCAGGAAGACACTCGGTATATAACAGAGTTTACTTGCCTTGGATGTCAGGAAGACACTCGGTATATAACGGGGTTTACTTGCCCTCGCTGTCAGGAAGACACTCGGTATATAACGGGGTTTACTTGCCCTGGGTGTCAGGAAGACACTCGGTATATAACGGGCTTTACTTGCCCTCGCTGTCAGGAAGACACTCGGTATATAACGGAGTTTACTTGCCCTGGGTGTCAGGAAGACACTCGGTATATAACGGAGTTTACTAGCCTTGGGTGTCAGGAAGACACTCGGTATATAACGGGGTTTACTTGCCCTGGGTGTCAGGAAGACACTCGGTATATAACGGGGTTTACTTGCCCTGGGTGTCAGAAAGACACTTGATATATAAAGGAGATTACTTGCCCTGGGTGTCAGGAAGACACTCGGTATATAACGGGGTTTACTTGCCCTGGGTGTCAGGAAGACACTCGGTATATAACGGGGTTTACTTGCCCTGGGTGCCAGGAAGACACTCGGTATATAACGGAGTTTACTTGCCTTGGGTGTCAGGAAGACACTCGGTATATAACGGGGTTTACTTGCCCTGGGTGTCAAGAAGACACTCGGTATATAACGGGGTTTACTTGCCCTGGGTGCCAGGAAGACACTCGGTATATAACGGAGTTTACTTGCCTTGGGTGTCAGGAAGACACTCGGTATATAACGGAGTTTACTTGCCCTGGGTGTCAGGAAGACACTCGGTATATAACGGGGTTTACTTGCCCTGGGTGTCAGGAAGACACTCGGTATATAATGGGCTTTACTTGCCCTGGGTGTCAGAAAGACACTTGATATATAAAGGAGATTACTTGCCCTGGGTGTCAGGAAGACACTCGGTATATAACAGAGTTTACTTGCCTTGGGTGTCAGGAAGACACTCGGTATATAACGGGGTTTACTTGCCCTCGCTGTCAGGAAGACACTCGGTATATAACGGAGTTTACTTGCCCTGGGTTTCAGGAAGACACTCGGTATATAACGGGGTTTACTAGCCCTGGGTGTCAGGAAGACACTCGGTATATAACGGAGTTTACTTGCCTTGGGTGTCAGGAAGACACTCGGTATATAACGGGGTTTACTTGCCCTGGGTGTCAGGAAGACACTCGGTATATAACGGGGTTTACTTGCCCTGGGTGTCAGAAAGACACTTGATATATAAAGGAGATTACTTGCCCTGGGTGTCAGGAAGACACTCGGTATATAACGGGGTTTACTTGCCCTGGGTGTCAGGAAGACACTCGGTATATAACGGGGTTTACTTGCCCTGGGTGTCAGGAAGACACTCGGTATATAACGGGGTTTACTTGCCCTGGGTGCCAGGAAGACACTCGGTATATAACGGAGTTTACTTGCCTTGGGTGTCAGGAAGACACTCGGTATATAACGGGGTTTACTTGCCCTGGGTGTCAAGAAGACACTTGGTATATAACGGGGTTTACTTGCCCTGGGTGTCAGGAAGACATTCGGTATATAACGGAGTTTACTTGCCCTGGGTGTCAGGAAGACACTCGGTATATATCGGGGTTTACTTGCCCTGGGTGTCAAGAAGACACTCGGTATATAACGGGCTTTACTTGCCCTGGGTGTCAGGAAGACACTCGGTATATAACGGAGTTTACTTGCCCTGGGTGTCAGGAAGACACTCGGTATATAACAGAGTTTACTTGCCTTGGGTGTCAGGAAGACACTCGGTATATAACGGGGTTTACTTGCCCTCGCTGTCAGGAAGACACTCGGTATATAACGGAGTTTACTTGCCCTGGGTGTCAGGAAGACACTCGGTATATAACGGGGTTTACTTGCCCTGGGTGTGAGGAAGAAACTCGGTATATAACGGATCTTACTTGCCTTGGGTGTCAGGAAGACACTCGGTATATAACGGGGTTTACTTGCCCTGGGTGTCAGGAAGACACTCGGTATATAACGGGGTTTACTTGCCCTGGGTGTCAGAAAGACACTTGATATATAAAGGAGATTACTTGCCCTGGGTGTCAGGAAGACACTCGGTATATAACGGGGTTTACTTGCCCTGGGTGTCAGGAAGACACTCGGTATATAACGGGGTTTACTTGCCCTGGGTGCCAGGAAGACACTCGGTATATAACGGAGTTTACTTGCCTTGGGTGTCAGGAAGACACTCGGTATATAACGGGGTTTACTTGCCCTGGGTGTCAAGAAGACACTTGGTATATAACGGGGTTTACTTGCCCTGGGTGTCAGGAAGACACTCGGTATATAACGGAGTTTACTTGCCCTGGGTGTCAGGAAGACACTCGGTATATATCGGGGTTTACTTGACCTGGGTGTCAAGAAGACACTCGGTATATAACGGGGTTTACTTGCCCTGGATGTCAAGAAGACACTCGGTATATAACGGGCTTTACTTGCTCTGGGTGTCAGGAAGACACTCGGTACATAACGGAGTTTACTTGCCCTGGGTGTCAGGAAGACACTCGGTATATAACGGAGTTTACTTGCCCTGGGTGTCAGGAAGGCACTTGGTATATAACGGGGTTTACTTGCCCTGGGTGTCAGGAAGACACTAGAGTATATAACGGGGCTTACTTGCCCTGGGTGTCAGGAAGACACTCGGTATATAACGGGGTTTACTTGCCCTGGGTGTCAGGAAGACACTCGGTATATAACGGAGTTTACTTGCCTTGGGTGTCAGGAAGACACTCGGTATATAACGGAGTTTACTTGCCCTGGGTGTCAGGAAGACACTCGGTATATAACGGGGTTTACTTGCCCTGGGTGTCAGGAAGACACTCGGTATATAATGGGCTTTACTTGCCCTGGGTGTCAGAAAGACACTTGATATATAAAGGAGATTACTTGCCCTGGGTGTCAGGAAGACACTCGGTATATAACAGAGTTTACTTGCCTTGGGTGTCAGGAAGACACTCGGTATATAACGGGGTTTACTTGCCTTCGCTGTCAGGAAGACACTCGGTATATAACGGAGTTTACTTGCCCTGGGTTTCAGGAAGACACTCGGTATATAACGGGGTTTACTAGCCCTGGGTGTCAGGAAGACACTCGGTATATAACGGAGTTTACTTGCCTTGGGTGTCAGGAAGACACTCGGTATATAACGGGGTTTACTTGCCCTGGGTGTCAGGAAGACACTCGGTATATAACGGGGTTTACTTGCCCTGGGTGTCAGAAAGACACTTGATATATAAAGGAGATTACTTGCCCTGGGTGTCAGGAAGACACTCGGTATATAACGGGGTTTACTTGCCCTGGGTGTCAGGAAGACACTCGGTATATAACGGGGTTTACTTGCCCTGGGTGTCAGGAAGACACTCGGTATATAACGGGGTTTACTTGCCCTGGGTGCCAGGAAGACACTCGGTATATAACGGAGTTTACTTGCCTTGGGTGTCAGGAAGACACTCGGTATATAACGGGGTTTACTTGCCCTGGGTGTCAAGAAGACACTTGGTATATAACGGGGTTTACTTGCCCTGGGTGTCAGGAAGACATTCGGTATATAACGGAGTTTACTTGCCCTGGGTGTCAGGAAGACACTCGGTATATATCGGGGTTTACTTGCCCTGGGTGTCAAGAAGACACTCGGTATATAACGGGGTTTACTTGCCCTGGGTGTCAAGAAGACACTCGGTATATAACGGGCTTTACTTGCTCTGGGTGTCAGGAAGACACTCGGTACATAACGGAGTTTACTTGCCCTGGGTGTCAGGAAGACACTCGGTATATAACGGAGTTTACTTGCCCTGGGTGTCAGGAAGGCACTTGGTATATAACGGGGTTTACTTGCCCTGGGTGTCAGGAAGACACTCAGTATATAACGGGGCTTACTTGCCCTGGGTGTCAGGAAGACACTCGGTATATAACGGGGTTTACTTGCCCTGGGTGTCAGGAAGACACTCGGTATATAACGGAGTTTACTTGCCTTGGGTGTCAGGAAGACACTCGGTATATAATGGAGTTTACTTGCCCTGGGTGTCAGGAAGACACTCGGTATATAACGGGGTTTACTTGCCCTGGGTGTCAGGAAGACACTCGGTATATAATGGGCTTTACTTGCCCTGGGTGTCAGAAAGACACTTGATATATAAAGGAGTTTACTTGCCCTGGGTGTCAGGAAGACACTCGGTATATAACGGGGTTTATTTGCCCTGGGTGTCAGGAAGACACTCGGTATATGACGGGGTTTACTTGCCCTGGGTGTCAGGAAGACACTCGGTATATAACGGGGTTTACTTGCCCTGGGTGTCAGGAAGACACTCGGTATATAACGGGGTTTTCTTGCCCTGGGTGTCAGAAAGACACTTGATATATAGGAGATTACTTGCCCTGGGTGTCAGGAAGAGACTCGGTATATAACGGGGTTTTCTTGCCCTGGGTGTCAGGAAGACACTCGGTATATAACGGGGTTTACTTGCCCTGGGTGTCAGGAAGAAACTCGGTATATAACGGGGTTTACTTGCCCTCGCTGTCAGGAAGACACTCGGTATATAACGGGGTTTACTTGCCCTGGGTGTCAGGAAGACACTCGGTATATAACGGAGTTTACTTGCCCTGGGTGTCAGGAAGACACTCGGTATATAACAGAGTTTACTTGCCTTGGATGTCAGGAAGACACTCGGTATATAACGGGGTTTACTTGCCCTCGCTGTCAGGAAGACACTCGGTATATAACGGGGTTTACTTGCCCTGGGTGTCAGGAAGACACTCGGTATATAACGGGCTTTACTTGCCCTCGCTGTCAGGAAGACACTCGGTATATAACGGAGTTTACTTGCCCTGGGTGTCAGGAAGACACTCGGTATATAACGGAGTTTACTAGCCTTGGGTGTCAGGAAGACACTCGGTATATAACGGGGTTTACTTGCCCTGGGTGTCAGGAAGACACTCGGTATATAACGGGGTTTACTTGCCCTGGGTGTCAGAAAGACACTTGATATATAAAGGAGATTACTTGCCCTGGGTGTCAGGAAGACACTCGGTATATAACGGGGTTTACTTGCCCTGGGTGTCAGGAAGACACTCGGTATATAACGGGGTTTACTTGCCCTGGGTGCCAGGAAGACACTCGGTATATAACGGAGTTTACTTGCCTTGGGTGTCAGGAAGACACTCGGTATATAACGGGGTTTACTTGCCCTGGGTGTCAAGAAGACACTCGGTATATAACGGGGTTTACTTGCCCTGGGTGCCAGGAAGACACTCGGTATATAACGGAGTTTACTTGCCTTGGGTGTCAGGAAGACACTCGGTATATAACGGAGTTTACTTGCCCTGGGTGTCAGGAAGACACTCGGTATATAACGGGGTTTACTTGCCCTGGGTGTCAGGAAGACACTCGGTATATAATGGGCTTTACTTGCCCTGGGTGTCAGAAAGACACTTGATATATAAAGGAGATTACTTGCCCTGGGTGTCAGGAAGACACTCGGTATATAACAGAGTTTACTTGCCTTGGGTGTCAGGAAGACACTCGGTATATAACGGGGTTTACTTGCCCTCGCTGTCAGGAAGACACTCGGTATATAACGGAGTTTACTTGCCCTGGGTTTCAGGAAGACACTCGGTATATAACGGGGTTTACTAGCCCTGGGTGTCAGGAAGACACTCGGTATATAACGGAGTTTACTTGCCTTGGGTGTCAGGAAGACACTCGGTATATAACGGGGTTTACTTGCCCTGGGTGTCAGGAAGACACTCGGTATATAACGGGGTTTACTTGCCCTGGGTGTCAGAAAGACACTTGATATATAAAGGAGATTACTTGCCCTGGGTGTCAGGAAGACACTCGGTATATAACGGGGTTTACTTGCCCTGGGTGTCAGGAAGACACTCGGTATATAACGGGGTTTACTTGCCCTGGGTGTCAGGAAGACACTCGGTATATAACGGGGTTTACTTGCCCTGGGTGCCAGGAAGACACTCGGTATATAACGGAGTTTACTTGCCTTGGGTGTCAGGAAGACACTCGGTATATAACGGGGTTTACTTGCCCTGGGTGTCAAGAAGACACTTGGTATATAACGGGGTTTACTTGCCCTGGGTGTCAGGAAGACATTCGGTATATAACGGAGTTTACTTGCCCTGGGTGTCAGGAAGACACTCGGTATATATCGGGGTTTACTTGCCCTGGGTGTCAAGAAGACACTCGGTATATAACGGGGTTTACTTGCCCTGGGTGTCAAGAAGACACTCGGTATATAACGGGCTTTACTTGCTCTGGGTGTCAGGAAGACACTCGGTACATAACGGAGTTTACTTGCCCTGGGTGTCAGGAAGACACTCGGTATATAACGGAGTTTACTTGCCCTGGGTGTCAGGAAGGCACTTGGTATATAACGGGGTTTACTTGCCCTGGGTGTCAGGAAGACACTCAGTATATAACGGGGCTTACTTGCCCTGGGTGTCAGGAAGACACTCGGTATATAACGGGGTTTACTTGCCCTGGGTGTCAGGAAGACACTCGGTATATAACGGAGTTTACTTGCCTTGGGTGTCAGGAAGACACTCGGTATATAACGGAGTTTACTTGCCCTGGGTGTCAGGAAGACACTCGGTATATAACGGGGTTTACTTGCCCTGGGTGTCAGGAAGACACTCGGTATATAATGGGCTTTACTTGCCCTGGGTGTCAGAAAGACACTTGATATATAAAGGAGTTTACTTGCCCTGGGTGTCAGGAAGACACTCGGTATATAACGGGGTTTATTTGCCCTGGGTGTCAGGAAGACACTCGGTATATGACGGGGTTTACTTGCCCTGGGTGTCAGGAAGACACTCGGTATATAACGGGGTTTACTTGCCCTGGGTGTCAGGAAGACACTCGGTATATAACGGGGTTTTCTTGCCCTGGGTGTCAGAAAGACACTTGATATATAGGAGATTACTTGCCCTGGGTGTCAGGAAGAGACTCGGTATATAACGGGGTTTTCTTGCCCTGGGTGTCAGGAAGACACTCGGTATATAACGGGGTTTACTTGCCCTGGGTGTCAGGAAGAAACTCGGTATATAACGGGGTTTACTTGCCCTCGCTGTCAGGAAGACACTCGGTATATAACGGGGTTTACTTGCCCTGGGTGTCAGGAAGACACTCGGTATATAACGGGCTTTACTTGCCCTCGCTGTCAGGAAGACACTCGGTATATAACGGAGTTTACTTGCCCTGGGTGTCAGGAAGACACTCGGTATATAACAGAGTTTACTTGCCTTGGGTGTCAGGAAGACACTCGGTATATAACGGGGTTTACTTGCCCTCGCTGTCAGGAAGACACTCGGTATATAACGGAGTTTACTTGCCCTGGGTGTCAGGAAGACACTCGGTATATAACGGGGTTTACTTGCCCTGGGTGTGAGGAATAAACTCGGTATATAACGGAGTTTACTTGCCTTGGGTGTCAGGAAGACACTCGGTATATAACGGGGTTTACTTGCCCTGGGTGTCAGGAAGACACTCGGTATATAACGGGGTTTACTTGCCCTGGGTGTCAGAAAGACACTTGATATATAAAGGAGATTACTTGCCCTGGGTGTCAGGAAGACACTCGGTATATAACGGGGTTTACTTGCCCTGGGTGCCAGGAAGACACTCGGTATATAACGGAGTTTACTTGCCTTGGGTGTCAGGAAGACACTCGGTATATAACGGGGTTTACTTGCCCTGGGTGTCAAGAAGACACTCGGTATATAACGGGGTTTACTTGCCCTGGGTGCCAGGAAGACACTCGGTATATAACGGAGTTTACTTGCCTTAGGTGTCAGGAAGACACTCGGTATATAACGGAGTTTACTTGCCCTGGGTGTCAGGAAGACACTCGGTATATAACGGGGTTTACTTGCCCTGGGTGTCAGGAAGACACTCGGTATATAATGGGCTTTACTTGCCCTGGGTGTCAGAAAGACACTTGATATATAAAGGAGATTACTTGCCCTGGGTGTCAGGAAGACACTCGGTATATAACAGAGTTTACTTGCCTTGGGTGTCCGGAAGACACTCGGTATATAACGGGGTTTACTTGCCCTCGCTGTCAGGAAGACACTCGGTATATAACGGAGTTTACTTGCCCTGGGTTTCAGGAAGACACTCGGTATATAACGGGGTTTACTAGCCCTGGGTGTCAGGAAGACACTCGGTATATAACGGAGTTTACTTGCCTTGGGTGTCAGGAAGACACTCGGTATATAACGGGGTTTACTTGCCCTGGGTGTCAGGAAGACACTCGGTATATAACGGGGTTTACTTGCCCTGGGTGTCAGAAAGACACTTGATATATAAAGGAGATTACTTGCCCTGGGTGTCAGGAAGACACTCGGTATATAACGGGGTTTACTTGCCCTGGGTGTCAGGAAGACACTCGGTATATAACGGGGTTTACTTGCCCTGGGTGTCAGGAAGACACTCGGTATATAACGGGGTTTACTTGCCCTGGGTGCCAGGAAGACACTCGGTATATAACGGAGTTTACTTGCCTTGGGTGTCAGGAAGACACTCGGTATATAACGGGGTTTACTTGCCCTGGGTGTCAAGAAGACACTTGGTATATAACGGGGTTTACTTGCCCTGGGTGTCAGGAAGACATTCGGTATATAACGGAGTTTACTTGCCCTGGGTGTCAGGAAGACACTCGGTATATATCGGGGTTTACTTGCCCTGGGTGTCAAGAAGACACTCGGTATATAACGGGGTTTACTTGCCCTGGGTGTCAAGAAGACACTCGGTATATAACGGGCTTTACTTGCTCTGGGTGTCAGGAAGACACTCGGTACATAACGGAGTTTACTTGCCCTGGGTGTCAGGAAGACACTCGGTATATAACGGAGTTTACTTGCCCTGGGTGTCAGGAAGGCACTTGGTATATAACGGGGTTTACTTGCCCTGGGTGTCAGGAAGACACTCAGTATATAACGGGGCATACTTGCCCTGGGTGTCAGGAAGACACTCGGTATATAACGGGGTTTACTTGCCCTGGGTGTCAGGAAGACACTCGGTATATAACGGAGTTTACTTGCCTTGGGTGTCAGGAAGACACTCGGTATATAACGGAGTTTACTTGCCCTGGGTGTCAGGAAGACACTCGGTATATAACGGGGTTTACTTGCCCTGGGTGTCAGGAAGACACTCGGTATATAATGGGCTTTACTTGCCCTGGGTGTCAGAAAGACACTTGATATATAAAGGAGTTTACTTGCCCTGGGTGTCAGGAAGACACTCGGCATATAACGGGGTTTATTTGCGCTGGGTGTCAGGAAGACACTCGGTATATGACGGGGTTTACTTGCCCTGGGTGTCAGGAAGACACTCGGTATATAACGGGGTTTACTTGCCCTGGATGTCAGGAAGACACTCGGTATATAACGGGGTTTTCTTGCCCTGGGTGTCAGAAAGACACTTGATATATAGGAGATTACTTGCCCTGGGTGTCAGGAAGAGACACGGTATATAACGGGGTTTTCTTGCCCTGGGTGTCAGGAAGACACTCGGTATATAACGGTGTTTACTTGCCCTGGGTGTCAGGAAGAAACTCGGTATATAACGGGGTTTACTTGCCCTCGCTGTCAGGAAGACACTCGGTATATAACGGGGTTTACTTGCCCTGGGTGTCAGGAAGACACTCGGTATATAACGGGCTTTACTTGCCCTGGGTGTCAGGAAGACACTCGGTATATAACGGAGTTTACTTGCCCTGGGTGTCAGGAAGACACTCGGTATATAACAGAGTTTACTTGCCTTGGATGTCAGGAAGACACTCGGTATATAACGGGGTTTACTTGCCCTCGCTGTCAGGAAGACACTCGGTATATAACGGGGTTTACTTGCCCTGGGTGTCAGGAAGACACTCGGTATATAACGGGCTTTACTTGCCCTCGCTGTCAGGAAGACACTCGGTATATAACGGAGTTTACTTGCCCTGGGTGTCAGGAAGACACTCGGTATATAACAGAGTTTACTTGCCTTGGGTGTCAGGAAGACACTCGGTATATAACGGGGTTTACTTGCCCTCGCTGTCAGGAAGAGACTCGGTATATAACGGAGTTTACTTGCCCTGGGTGTCAGGAAGACACTCGGTATATAACGGGGTTTACTTGCCCTGGGTGTGAGGAAGAAACTCGGTATATAACAGAGTTTACTTGCCTTGGGTGTCAGGAAGACACTCGGTATATAACGGGGTTTACTTGCCCTGGGTGTCAGGAAGACACTCGGTATATAACGGGGTTTACTTGCCCTGGGTGTCAGAAAGACACTTGATATATAAAGGAGATTACTTGCCCTGGGTGTCAGGAAGACACTCGGTATATAACGGGGTTTACTTGCCCTGGGTGTCAGGAAGACACTCGGTATATAACGGAGTTTACTTGCCCTGGGTGTCAGGAAGACACTCGGTATATAACGGAGTTTACTTGCCCTGGGTGTCAGGAAGACACTCGGTATATATCGGGGTTTACTTGCCCTGGGTGTCAAGAAGACACTCGGTATATAACGGGGTTTACTTGCCCTGGGTGTCAAGAAGACACTCGGTATATAACGGGCTTTACTTGCTCTGGGTGTCAGGAAGACACTCGGTACATAACGGAGTTTACTTGCCCTGGGTGTCAGGAAGACACTCGGTATATAACGGAGTTTAATTGCCCTGGGTGTCAGGAAGGCACTTGGTATATAACGGGGTTTACTTGCCCTGGGTGTCAGGAAGACACTAGTGTATATAACGGGGCTAACTTGCCCTGGGTGTCAGGAAGACACTCGGTATATAACGGGGTTTACTTGCCCTGGGTGTCAGGAAGACACTCGGTATATAACGGAGTTTACTTGCCTTGGGTGTCAGGAAGACACTCGGTATATAACGGAGTTTACTTGCCCTGGGTGTCAGGAAGACACTCGGTATATAACGGGGTTTACTTGCCCTGGGTGTCAGGAAGACACTCGGTATATAATGGGCTTTACTTGCCCTGGGTGTCAGAAAGACACTTGATATATAAAGGAGATTACTTGCCCTGGGTGTCAGGAAGACACTCGGTATATAACGGGGTTTACTTGCCCTGGGTGTCAGGAAGACACTCGGTATATGACGGGGTTTACTTGCCCTGGGTGTCAGGAAGACACTCGGTATATAACGGGGTTTACTTGCCCTGGGTGTCAGGAAGACACTCGGTATATAACGGGGTTTACTTGCCCTGGGTGCCAGGAAGACACTCGGTATATAACGGAGATTACTTGCCTTGGGTGTCAGGAAGACACTCGGTATATAACGGGGTTTACTTGCCCTGGGTGTCAAGAAGACACTCGGTATATAACGGGGTTTACTTGCCCTGGGTGCCAGGAAGACACTCGGTATATAACGGAGTTTACTTGCCTTGGGTGTCAGGTAGACACTCGGTATATAACGGAGTTTACTTGCCCTGGGTGTCAGGAAGACACTCGGTATATAACGGGGTTTACTTGCCCCCGCTGTCAGGAAGACACTCGGTATATAATGGGCTTTACTTGCCCTGGGTGTCAGAAAGACACTTGATATATAAAGGAGATTACTTGCCCTGGGTGTCAGGAAGACACTCGGTATATAACAGAGTTTACTTGCCTTGGGTGTCCGGAAGACACTCGGTATATAACGGGGTTTACTTGCCCTCGCTGTCAGGAAGACACTCGGTATATAACGGAGTTTACTTGCCCTGGGTTTCAGGAAGACACTCGGTATATAACGGGGTTTACTAGCCCTGGGTGTCAGGAAGACACTCGGTATATAACGGAGTTTACTTGCCTTGGGTGTCAGGAAGACACTCGGTATATAACGGGGTTTACTTGCCCTGGGTGTCAGGAAGACACTCGGTATATAACGGGGTTTACTTGCCCTGGGTGTCAGAAAGACACTTGATATATAAAGGAGATTACTTGCCCTGGGTGTCAGGAAGACACTCGGTATATAACGGGGTTTACTTGCCTTGGGTGTCAGGAAGACACTCGGTATATAACGGGGTTTACTTGCCCTGGGTGTCAGGAAGACACTCGGTATATAACGGGGTTTACTTGCCCTGGGTGCCAGGAAGACACTCGGTATATAACGGAGTTTACTTGCCTTGGGTGTCAGGAAGACACTCGGTATATAACGGGGTTTACTTGCCCTGGGTGTCAAGAAGACACTTGGTATATAACGGGGTTTACTTGCCCTGGGTGTCAGGAAGACATTCGGTATATAACGGAGTTTACTTGCCCTGGGTGTCAGGAAGACACTCGGTATATATCGGGGTTTACTTGCCCTGGGTGTCAAGAAGACACTCGGTATATAACGGGGTTTAATTGCCCTGGGTGTCAAGAAGACACTCGGTATATAACGGACTTTACTTGCTCTGGGTGTCAGGAAGACACTCGGTACATAACGGAGTTTACTTGCCCTGGGTGTCAGGAAGACACTCGGTATATAACGGAGTTTACTTGCCCTGGGTGTCAGGAAGGCACTTGGTATATAACGGGGTTTACTTGCCCTGGGTGTCAGGAAGACACTCAGTATATAACGGGGCTTACTTGCCCTGGGTGTCAGGAAGACACTCGGTATATAACGGGGTTTACTTGCCCTGGGTGTCAGGAAGACACTCGGTATATAACGGAGTTTACTTGCCTTGGGTGTCAGGAAGACACTCGGTATATAACGGAGTTTACTTGCCCTGGGTGTCAGGAAGACACTCGGTATATAACGGGGTTTACTTGCCCTGGGTGTCAGGAAGACACTCGGTATATAATGGGCTTTACTTGCCCTGGGTGTCAGAAAGACACTTGATATATAAAGGAGTTTACTTGCCCTGGGTGTCAGGAAGACACTCGGTATATAACGGGGTTTATTTGCCCTGGGTGTCAGGAAGACACTCGGTATATGACGGGGTTTACTTGCCCTGGGTGTCAGGAAGACACTCGGTATATAACGGGGTTTACTTGCCCTGGGTGTCAGGAAGACACTCGGTATATAACGGGGTTTTCTTGCCCTGGGTGTCAGAAAGACACTTGATATATAGGAGATTACTTGCCCTGGGTGTCAGGAAGAGACTCGGTATATAACGGGGTTTTCTTGCCCTGGGTGTCAGGAAGACACTCGGTATATAACGGGGTTTACTTGCCCTGGGTGTCAGGAAGAAACTCGGTATATAACGGGGTTTACTTGCCCTCGCTGTCAGGAAGACACTCGGTATATAACGGGGTTTACTTGCCCTGGGTGTCAGGAAGACACTCGGTATATAACGGGCTTTACTTGCCCTGGGTGTCAGGAAGACACTCGGTATATAACGGAGTTTACTTGCCCTGGGTGTCAGGAAGACACTCGGTATATAACAGAGTTTACTTGCCTTGGATGTCAGGAAGACACTCGGTATATAACGGGGTTTACTTGCCCTGGGTGTCAGGAAGACAGTCGGTATATAACGGGCTTTACTTGCCCTCGCTGTCAGGAAGACACTCGGTATATAACGGAGTTTACTTGCCCTGTGTGTCAGGAAGACACTCGGTATATAACAGAGTTTACTTGCCTTGGGTGTCAGGAAGACACTCGGTATATAACGGGGTTTACTTGCCCTCGCTGTCAGGAAGACACTCGGTATATAACGGAGTTTACTTGCCCTGGGTGTCAGGAAGACACTCGGTATATAACGGGGTTTACTTGCCCTGGGTGTGAGGAAGAAACTCGGTATATAAGAGAGTTTACTTGCCTTGGGTGTCAGGAAGACACTCGGTATATAACGGGGTTTACTTGCCCTGGGTGTCAGGAAGACACTCGGTATATAACGGGGTTTACTTGCCCTGGGTGTCAGAAAGACACTTGATATATAAAGGAGATTACTTGCCCTGGGTGTCAGGAAGACACTCGGTATATAACGGGGTTTACTTGCCCTGGGTGTCAGGAAGACACTCGGTATATAACGGAGTTTACTTGCCCTGGGTGTCAGGAAGACACTCGGTATATAACGGAGTTTACTTGCCCTGGGTGTCAGGAAGACACTCGGTATATATCGGGGTTTACTTGCCCTGGGTGTCAAGAAGACACTCGGTATATAACGGGGTTTACTTGCCCTGGGTGTCAAGAAGACACTCGGTATATAACGGGCTTTACTTGCTCTGGGTGTCAGGAAGACACTCGGTACATAACGGAGTTTACTTGCCCTGGGTGTCAGGAAGACACTCGGTATATAACGGAGTTTACTTGCCCTGGGTGTCAGGAAGGCACTTGGTATATAACGGGGTTTACTTGCCCTGGGTGTCAGGAAGACACTAGAGTATATAACGGGGCTAACTTGCCCTGGGTGTCAGGAAGACACTCGGTATATAACGGGGTTTACTTGCCCTGGGTGTCAGGAAGACACTCGGTATATAACGGAGTTTACTTGCCTTGGGTGTCAGGAAGACACTCGGTATATAACGGAGTTTACTTGCCCTGGGTGTCAGGAAGACACTCGGTATATAACGGAGTTTACTTGCCTTGGGTGTCAGGAAGACACTCGGTATATAACGGAGTTTACTTGCCCTGGGTGTCAGGAAGACACTCGGTATATAACGGGGTTTACTTGCCCTGGGTGTCAGGAAGACACTCGGTATATAATGGGCTTTACTTGCCCTGGGTGTCAGAAAGACACTTGATATATAAAGGAGTTTACTTGCCCTGGGTGTCAGGAAGACACTCGGTATATAACGGGGTTTATTTGCCCTGGGTGTCAGGAAGACACTCGGTATATGACGGGGTTTACTTGCCCTGGGTGTCAGGAAGACACTCGGTATATAACGGGGTTTACTTGCCCTGGGTGTCAGGAAGACACTCGGTATATAACGGGGTTTTCTTGCCCTGGGTGTCAGAAAGACACTTGATATATAGGAGATTACTTGCCCTGGGTGTCAGGAAGAGACTCGGTATATAACGGGGTTTTCTTGCCCTGGGTGTCAGGAAGACACTCGGTATATAACGGGGTTTACTTGCCCTGGGTGTCAGGAAGAAACTCGGTATATAACGGGGTTTACTTGCCCTCGCTGTCAGGAAGACACTCGGTATATAACGGGGTTTACTTGCCCTGGGTGTCAGGAAGACACTCGGTATATAACGGGCTTTACTTGCCCTGGGTGTCAGGAAGACACTCGGTATATAACGGAGTTTACTTGCCCTGGGTGTCAGGAAGACACTCGGTATATAACAGAGTTTACTTGCCTTGGATGTCAGGAAGACACTCGGTATATAACGGGGTTTACTTGCCCTCGCTGTCAGGAAGACACTCGGTATATAACGGGGTTTACTTGCCCTGGGTGTCAGGAAGACAGTCGGTATATAACGGGCTTTACTTGCCCTCGCTGTCAGGAAGACACTCGGTATATAACGGAGTTTACTTGCCCTGGGTGTCAGGAAGACACTCGGTATATAACAGAGTTTACTTGCCTTGGGTGTCAGGAAGACACTCGGTATATAACGGGGTTTACTTGCCCTCGCTGTCAGGAAGACACTCGGTATATAACGGAGTTTACTTGCCCTGGGTGTCAGGAAGACACTCGGTATATAACGGGGTTTACTTGCCCTGGGTGTGAGGAAGAAACTCGGTATATAAGAGAGTTTACTTGCCTTGGGTGTCAGGAAGACACTCGGTATATAACGGGGTTTACTTGCCCTGGGTGTCAGGAAGACACTCGGTATATAACGGGGTTTACTTGCCCTGGGTGTCAGAAAGACACTTGATATATAAAGGAGATTACTTGCCCTGGGTGTCAGGAAGACACTCGGTATATAACGGGGTTTACTTGCCCTGGGTGTCAGGAAGACACTCGGTATATAACGGAGTTTACTTGCCCTGGGTGTCAGGAAGACACTCGGTATATATCGGGGTTTACTTGCTCTGGGTGTCAAGAAGACACTCGGTATATAACGGGGTTTACTTGCCCTGGGTGTCAAGAAGACACTCGGTATATAACGGGCTTTACTTGCTCTGGGTGTCAGGAAGACACTCGGTACATAACGGAGTTTACTTGCCCTGGGTGTCAGGAAGACACTCGGTATATAACGGAGTTTACTTGCCCTGGGTGTCAGGAAGGCACTTGGTATATAACGGGGTTTACTTGCCCTGGGTGTCAGGAAGACACTAGAGTATATAACGGGGCTAACTTGCCCTGGGTGTCAGGAAGACACTCGGTATATAACGGGGTTTACTTGCCCTGGGTGTCAGGAAGACACTCGGTATATAACGGAGTTTACTTGCCTTGGGTGTCAGGAAGACACTCGGTATATAACGGAGTTTACTTGCCCTGGGTGTCAGGAAGACACTCGGTATATAACGGGGTTTACTTGCCCTGGGTGTCAGGAAGACACTAGGTATATAATGGGCTTTACTTGCCCTGGGTGTCAGAAAGACACTTGATATATAAAGGAGATTACTTGCCCTGGGTGTCAGGAAGACACTCGGTATATAACGGGGTTTACTTGCCCTGGGTGTCAGGAAGACACTCGGTATATGACGGGGTTTACTTGCCCTGGGTGTCAGGAAGACACTCGGTATATAACGGGGTTTACTTGCCCTGGGTGTCAGGAAGACACTCGGTATATAACGGGGTTTTCTTGCCTTGGGTGTCAGAAAGACACTTGATATATAGGAGATTACTTGCCCTGGGTGTCAGGAAGACACTCGGTATATAACGGGGTTTACTTGCCCTGGGTGTCAGGAAGACACTCGGTATATAACGGGGTTTACATGCCCTCGCTGTCAGGAAGACACTCGGTATATAACGGGGTTTACTTGCCCTAGGTGTCAGGAAGACACTCGGTATATAACGGGCTTTACTTGCCCTGGGTGTCAGGAAGACACTCGGTATATAACGGAGTTTACTTGCCATGGGTGTCAGGAAGACACTCGGTATATAACAGAGTTTACTTGACTTGGGTGTCAGGAAGACACACGGTATAAAACGGGGTTTACTTGCCCTCGCTGTCAGGAAGACACTCGGTATATAACGGAGTTTACTTGCCCTGGGTGTCAGGAAGACACTCGGTATATAACGGAGTTTACTTGCCTTGGGTGTCAGGAAGACACTCGGTATATAACGGGGTTTACTTGCCCTGGGTGTCAGGAAGACACTCGGTATATAACGGGGTTTACTTGCCCTGGGTGTCAGAAAGACACTTGATATATAAAGGAGATTACTTGCCCTGGGTGTCAGGAAGACACTCGGTATATAACGGGGTTTACTTGCCCTGGGTGTCAGGAAGACACTCGGTATATAACGGGGTTTACTTGCCCTGGGTGTCAGGAAGACACTCGGTATATAACGGGGTTTACTTGCCCTGGGTGTCAGGAAGACACTCGGTATATAACGGAGTTTACTTGCCTTGGGTGTCAGGAAGACACTCGGTATATAACGGGGTTTACTTGCCCTGGGTGTCAGGAAGACACTCGGTATATAACGGGGTTTACTTGCCCTGGGTGTCAGGAAGACACTCGGTATATAACGGGATTTACTTGCCCTGGGTGTCAGAAAGACACTTGATATATAAAGGAGATTACTTGCCCTGGGTGTCAGGAAGACACTCGGTATATAACGGAGTTTACTTGCCCTGGGTGTCAGGAAGACACTCGGTATATAGCGGGGTTTACTTGCCGTGGGTGTCAGGAAGACACTCGGTATATAACGGGGTTTACTTGCCCTGGGTGTCAGGAACACACTCGGTATATAACGGGGTTTACTTGCCCTGGGTCTCAGGAAGACACTTGGTATATAACAGAGTTTACTTGCCTTGGGTGTCAGGAAGACACTCAGTATATAACGGGGTTTACTTGCCCTCGCTGTTAGGAAGACACTCGGTATATAACGGAGTTTACTTGCCCTGGGTGTCAGGAAGACACTCGGTATATAACGGGGTTTACTTGCTCTGGGTGTCAGGAAGACACTCGGTATATAACGGGGTTTACTTGCCCTCGCTGTCAGGAAGACACTCGGTATATAACGGAGTTTACTTGCCCTGGGTGTCAGGAAGACACTCGGTATATAACGGGGTGTACTTGCCCTGGGTGTCAGGAAGACACTCGGTATATAACGGAGTTTACTTGCCCTGGTGTATCAGGAAGACACTCGGTATATAACGGAGTTTACTTGCCCTGGGTGTCAGGAAGACACTTGGTATATAACGGGGTTTACTTGCCCTGGGTGTCAGGAAGACACTCGGTATATAACGGGCTTTACTTGCCCTGGGTGTCAGGAAGACACTCGGTATATAACGGGGTTTACTTGCCCTGGGTGTCAGGAAGACACTCAGTATATAACGGAGTTTACTTGCCTTGGGTGTCAGGAAGACACTCGGTATATAACGGAGTTTACTTGCCCTGGGTGTCAGGAAGACACTCGGTATATAACGGGGTTTACTTGCCCTGGTTGTCAGGAAGCCACTCGGTATATAACGGAGTTTACTTGCCTTGGGTGTCAGGAAGACACTCTGTATATAACGGAGTTTACTTGCCCTGCGTGTCAGGAAGACACTCGGTATATAACGGGGTTTACTTGCCCTGGGTGTCAGGAAGACACTCGGTATATAACGGGGTTTACTTGCCCTGGGTGTCAGGAAGACACTCGGTATATGACGGGGTTTACTTGCCCTGGGTGTCAGGAAGACACTCGGTATATAACGGGGTTTACTTGCCCTGGGTGTCAGGAAGACACTCGGTATATAACGGGGTTTTCTTGCCTTGGGTGTCAGAAAGACACTTGATATATAGGAGATTACTTGCCCTGGGTGTCAGGAAGACACTCGGTATATAACGGGGTTTACTTGCCCTGGGTGTCAGGAAGACACTCGGTATATAACGGGGTTTACATGCCCTCGCTGTCAGGAAGACACTCGGTATATAACGGGGTTTACTTGCCCTAGGTGTCAGGAAGACACTCGGTATATAACGGGCTTTACTTGCCCTGGGTGTCAGGAAGACACTCGGTATATAACGGAGTTTACTTGCCTTGGGTGTCAGGAAGACACTCGGTATATAACGGGCTTTACTTGCCCTGGGTGTCAGGAAGACACTCGGTATATAACGGAGTTTACTTGCCCTGGGTGTCAGGAAGACACTCGGTATATAACGGGGTTTACTTGCCCTGGGTGTCAGAAAGACACTTGATATATAAAGGAGATTACTTGCCCTGGGTGTCAGGAAGACACTCGGTATATAACGGGGTTTACTTGCCCTGGGTGTCAGGAAGACACTCGGTATATAACGGGGTTTACTTGCCCTGGGTGTCAGGAAGACACTCGGTATATAACGGGGTTTACTTGCCCTGGGTGTCAGGAAGACACTCGGTATATAACGGAGTTTACTTGCCTTGGGTGTCAGGAAGACACTCGGTATATAACGGGGTTTACTTGCCCTGGGTGTCAGGAAGACACTCGGTATATAACGGGGTTTACTTGCCCTGGGTGTCAGGAAGACACTCGGTATATAACGGGATTTACTTGCCCTGGGTGTCAGAAAGACACTTGATATATAAAGGAGATTACTTGCCCTGGGTGTCAGGAAGACACTCGGTATATAACGGAGTTTACTTGCCCTGGGTGTCAGGAAGACACTCGGTATATAGCGGGGTTTACTTGCCCTGGGTGTCAGGAAGACACTCGGTATATAACGGGGTTTACTTGCCCTGGGTGTCAGGAACACACTCGGTATATAACGGGGTTTACTTGCCCTGGGTCTCAGGAAGACACTTGGTATATAACAGAGTTTACTTGCCTTGGGTGTCAGGAAGACACTCAGTATATAACGGGGTTTACTTGCCCTCGCTGTTAGGAAGACACTCGGTATATAACGGAGTTTACTTGCCCTGGGTGTCAGGAAGACACTCGGTATATAACGGGGTTTACTTGCTCTGGGTGTCAGGAAGACACTCGGTATATAACGGGGTTTACTTGCCCTCGCTGTCAGGAAGACACTCGGTATATAACGGAGTTTACTTGCCCTGGGTGTCAGGAAGACACTCGGTATATAACGGGGTGTACTTGCCCTGGGTGTCAGGAAGACACTCGGTATATAACGGAGTTTACTTGCCCTGGTGTATCAGGAAGACACTCGGTATATAACGGAGTTTACTTGCCCTGGGTGTCAGGAAGACACTTGGTATATAACGGGGTTTACTTGCCCTGGGTGTCAGGAAGACACTCGGTATATAACGGGCTTTACTTGCCCTGGGTGTCAGGAAGACACTCGGTATATAACGGGGTTTACTTGCCCTGGGTGTCAGGAAGACACTCAGTATATAACGGAGTTTACTTGCCTTGGGTGTCAGGAAGACACTCGGTATATAACGGAGTTTACTTGCCCTGGGTGTCAGGAAGACACTCGGTATATAACGGGGTTTACTTGCCCTGGTTGTCAGGAAGCCACTCGGTATATAACGGAGTTTACTTGCCTTGGGTGTCAGGAAGACACTCTGTATATAACGGAGTTTACTTGCCCTGCGTGTCAGGAAGACACTCGGTATATAACGGGGTTTACTTGCCCTGGGTGTCAGGAAGACACTCGGTATATAACGGGGTTTACTTGTCCTGGGTGTCAGAAAGACACTTGATATATAAAGGAGATTACTTGCCCTGGGTGTCAGGAAGACACTCGGTATATAACGGGGTTTACTTGCCCTGGGTGTCAGGAAGACACTCGGTATATAACGGGGTTTTCTTGCCCTGGGTGTCAGGAAGACACTCGGTATATAACGGGGTTTACTTGCCCTGGGTGTCAGGAAGACACTCGGTATATATCGGGGTTTACTTGCCCTGGGTGTCAGGAACACACTTGGTATATAACGGGCTTTACTTGCTCTGGGTGTCAGGAAGACACTCGGTACATAACGGAGTTTACTTGCCCTGGGTGTCAGGAAGACACTCGGTATATAACGGAGTTTACTTGCCCTGGGTGTCAGGAAGGCACTTGGTATATAACGGGGTTTACTTGCCCTGGGTTTCAGGAAGACACTCGGTATATAACGGGGTTTACTTGCCCTCGCTGTTAGGAAGACACTTGGTATATAACAGAGTTTACTTGCCTTGGGTGTCAGGAAGACACTCGGTATATAACGGGGTTTACTTGCCCTCGCTGTTAGGAAGACACTCGGTATATAACGGAGTTTATTTGCCCTGGGTGTCAGGAAGACACTCGGTATATAACGGGGTTTACTTGCCCTGGGTGTCAGGAAGACACTCGGTATATAACGGAGTTTACTTGCCTTGGGTGTCAAGAAGACACTCGGTATATAACGGGGTTTACTTGCCCTGGGTGTCAGGAAGACACTCGGTATATAACGGGGTTTACTTGCCCTGGGTGTCAGAAAGACACTTGATATATAAAGGAGATTACTTGCCCTGGGTGTCAGGAAGACACTCGGTATATAACGGGGTTTACTTGCCCTGGGTATCAGGAAGACACTCGGTATATAACGGGGTTTACTTGCCCTGGGTGTCAGGAAGACACTCGGTATATAACGGGGTTTACTTGCCCTGGGTGTCAGGAAGACACTCGGTATATAACGGGGTGTACTTGCCCTGGGTGTCAGGAAGACACTCGGTATATAACGGGGTTTACTTGGCCTGGGTGTCAGAAAGACACTTGATATATAAAGGAGATTACTTGCCTGGGTGTCAGGAAGACACTCGGTATATAACGGGGTTTACTTGCCCTGGGTGTCAGGAAGACACTCGGTATATAACGGGGTTTACTTGCCCTGGGTGTCAGGAAGACACTCGGTATATAACGGGGTTTACTTGCCCTGAGTGTCAGGAAGACACTCGGTATATAACGGGGTTTACTTGCCCTGGGTGTCTGAAAGACACTTGATATATAAAGGAGATTACTTGCCCTGGGTGTCAGGAAGACACTCGGTATATAACGGGGTTTACTTGCCCTGGGTGTCAGGAAGACACTCGGTATATAACGGGGTTTACTTGCCCTGGGTGTCAGGAAGACACTCGGTATATAACGGGGTTTACTTGCCCTGGGTGTCAGGAAGACACTCGGTATATAACGGAGTTTACTTGCCTTGGGTGTCAGGAAGACACTCGGTATATAACGGGGTTTACTTGCCCTGGGTGTCAGGAAGACACTCGGTATATAACGGGGTTTACTTGCCCTGGGTGTCAGGAAGACACTCGGTATATAACGGGATTTACTTGCCCTGGGTGTCAGAAAGACACTTGATATATAAAGGAGATTACTTGCCCTGGGTGTCAGGAAGACACTCGGTATATAACGGAGTTTACTTGCCCTGGGTGTCAGGAAGACACTCGGTATATAGCGGGGTTTACTTGCCCTGGGTGTCAGGAAGACACTCGGTATATAACGGGGTTTACTTGCCCTGGGTGTCAGGAACACACTCGGTATATAACGGGGTTTACTTGCCCTGGGTCTCAGGAAGACACTTGGTATATAACAGAGTTTACTTGCCTTGGGTGTCAGGAAGACACTCAGTATATAACGGGGTTTACTTGCCCTCGCTGTTAGGAAGACACTCGGTATATAACGGAGTTTACTTGCCCTGGGTGTCAGGAAGACACTCGGTATATAACGGGGTTTACTTGCTCTGGGTGTCAGGAAGACACTCGGTATATAACGGGGTTTACTTGCCCTCGCTGTCAGGAAGACACTCGGTATATAACGGAGTTTACTTGCCCTGGGTGTCAGGAAGACACTCGGTATATAACGGGGTGTACTTGCCCTGGGTGTCAGGAAGACACTCGGTATATAACGGAGTTTACTTGCCCTGGTGTATCAGGAAGACACTCGGTATATAACGGAGTTTACTTGCCCTGGGTGTCAGGAAGACACTTGGTATATAACGGGGTTTACTTGCCCTGGGTGTCAGGAAGACACTCGGTATATAACGGGCTTTACTTGCCCTGGGTGTCAGGAAGACACACGGTATATAACGGGGTTTACTTGCCCTGGGTGTCAGGAAGACACTCAGTATATAACGGAGTTTACTTGCCTTGGGTGTCAGGAAGACACTCGGTATATAACGGAGTTTACTTGCCCTGGGTGTCAGGAAGACACTCGGTATATAACGGGGTTTACTTGCCCTGGTTGTCAGGAAGCCACTCGGTATATAACGGAGTTTACTTGCCTTGGGTGTCAGGAAGACACTCTGTATATAACGGAGTTTACTTGCCCTGCGTGTCAGGAAGACACTCGGTATATAACGGGGTTTACTTGCCCTGGGTGTCAGGAAGACACTCGGTATATAACGGGGTTTACTTGTCCTGGGTGTCAGAAAGACACTTGATATATAAAGGAGATTACTTGCCCTGGGTGTCAGGAAGACACTCGGTATATAACGGGGTTTACTTGCCCTGGGTGTCAGGAAGACACTCGGTATATAACGGGGTTTTCTTGCCCTGGGTGTCAGGAAGACACTCGGTATATAACGGGGTTTACTTGCCCTGGGTGTCAGGAAGACACTCGGTATATATCGGGGTTTACTTGCCCTGGGTGTCAGGAACACACTTGGTATATAACGGGCTTTACTTGCTCTGGGTGTCAGGAAGACACTCGGTACATAACGGAGTTTACTTGCCCTGGGTGTCAGGAAGACACTCGGTATATAACGGAGTTTACTTGCCCTGGGTGTCAGGAAGGCACTTGGTATATAACGGGGTTTACTTGCCCTGGGTTTCAGGAAGACACTCGGTATATAACGGGGTTTACTTGCCCTCGCTGTTAGGAAGACACTTGGTATATAACAGAGTTTACTTGCCTTGGGTGTCAGGAAGACACTCGGTATATAACGGGGTTTACTTGCCCTCGCTGTTAGGAAGACACTCGGTATATAACGGAGTTTATTTGCCCTGGGTGTCAGGAAGACACTCGGTATATAACGGGGTTTACTTGCCCTGGGTGTCAGGAAGACACTCGGTATATAACGGAGTTTACTTGCCTTGGGTGTCAAGAAGACACTCGGTATATAACGGGGTTTACTTGCCCTGGGTGTCAGGAAGACACTCGGTATATAACGGGGTTTACTTGCCCTGGGTGTCAGAAAGACACTTGATATATAAAGGAGATTACTTGCCCTGGGTGTCAGGAAGACACTCGGTATATAACGGGGTTTACTTGCCCTGGGTATCAGGAAGACACTCGGTATATAACGGGGTTTACTTGCCCTGGGTGTCAGGAAGACACTCGGTATATAACGGGGTTTACTTGCCCTGGGTGTCAGGAAGACACTCGGTATATAACGGGGTGTACTTGCCCTGGGTGTCAGGAAGACACTCGGTATATAACGGGGTTTACTTGGCCTGGGTGTCAGAAAGACACTTGATATATAAAGGAGATTACTTGCCTGGGTGTCAGGAAGACACTCGGTATATAACGGGGTTTACTTGCCCTGGGTGTCAGGAAGACACTCGGTATATAACGGGGTTTACTTGCCCTGGGTGTCAGGAAGACACTCGGTATATAACGGGGTTTACTTGCCCTGAGTGTCAGGAAGACACTCGGTATATAACGGGGTTTACTTGCCCTGGGTGTCTGAAAGACACTTGATATATAAAGGAGATTACTTGCCCTGGGTGTCAGGAAGACACTCGGTATATAACCGGGTTTACTTACCCTGGGTGTCAGGAAGACACTCGGTATATAACGGGGTTTACTTGCCCTGGGTGTCAGGAACACACTCGGTATATAACGGGGTTTACTTGCCCTGGATGTCAGGAAGACACTTGGTATATAACAGAGTTTACTTGCCTTGGGTGTCAGGAAGACACTCGGTATATAACGGGGTTTACTTGCCCTCGCTGTTAGGAAGAGACTCGGTATATAACGGAGTTTACTTGCCCTGGGTGTCAGGAAGACACTCGGTATATAACGGGGTTTACTTGCCCTGGGTGTCAGGAAGACACTCGGTATATAACGGAGTTTACTTGCCTTGGGTGTCAAGAAGACACTCGGTATATAACGGGGTTTACTTGCCCTGGGTGTCAGGAAAACACTTGGTATATAACGGAGTTTACTTGCCCTGGGTGTCAGGAAGACACTCGGTATATAACGGGGTTTACTTGCCGTGGGTGTCAGGAAGACACTTGGTATATAACGGGGTTTACTTGCCGTGGGTGTCAGGAAGACACTCGGTATATAACGGGGTTTACTTGCCCTGGATGTCAGGAAGACACTCGGTATATAACGGGGTTTACTTGCCGTGGGTGTCAGGAAGACACTCGGTATATAACGGGGTTTACTTGCCCTGGGTGTCAGGAAGACACTCGGTATATAACGGGGTTTACTTGCCCTAGGTGTCAGAAAGACACTTGATATATAAAGGAGATTACTTGCCCTGGGTTTCAGGAAGACACTCGGTATATAACGGGGTTTACTTGCCCTGGGTGTCAGGAAGACACTCGGTATATAACGGGGTTTACTTGCCCTGGGTGTCAGGAAGACACTCGGTATATAACGGGGTGTACTTGCCCTGGGTGTCAGGAAGACACTCGGTATATAACGGGGTTTACTTGCCCTGGGTGTCAGGAAGACACTCGGTATATAACGGGGTTTACTTGCCCTGGGTGTCAGGAAGACACTCGGTATATAACGGGGTTTACTTGCCCTGGGTGTCTGAAAGACACTTGATATATAAAGGAGATTACTTGCCCTGGGTGTCAGGAAGACACTCGGTATATAACCGGGTCTACTTACCCTGGGTGTCAGGAAGACACTCGGTATATAACGGGGTTTACTTGCCCTGGGTGTCAGGAACACACTCGGTATATAACGGGGTTTACTTGCCCTGGGTGTCAGGAAGACACTTGGTATATAACAGAGTTTACTTGCCTTGGGTGTCAGGAAGACACTCGGTATATAACGGGGTTTACTTGCCCTCGCTGTTAGGAAGACACTCGGTATATAACGGAGTTTACTTGCCCTGGGTGTCAGGAAGACACTCGGTATATAACGGGGTTTACTTGCCCTGGGTGTCAGGAAGACACTCGGTATATAACGGAGTTTACTTGCCTTGGGTGTCAAGAAGACACTCGGTATATAGCAGGGTTTACTTGCCCTGGGTGTCAGTAAGACACTTGGTATATAACGGAGTTTACTTGCCCTGGGTGTCAGGAAGGCACTTGGTATATAACGGGGTTTACTTGCCCTGGGTGTCAGGAAGACACTAGAGTATATAACGGGGCTTACTTGCCCTGGGTGTCAGGAAGACACTCGGTATATAACGGGGTTTACTTGCCCTGGGTGTCAGGAAGACACTCGGTATATAACGGAGTTTACTTGCCCTGGGTGTCAGGAAGACACTCGGTATATAACGGGGTTTACTTGCCCTGGGTGTCAGGAAGACACTCGGTATATAATGGGTTTTACTTGCCCTGGGTGTCAGAAAGACACTTGATATATAAAGGAGATTACTTGCCCTGGGTGTCAGGAAGACACTCGGTATATAACGGAGTTTACTTGCCCTGGGTGTCAGGAAGACACTCGGTATATAACGGGGTTTACTTGCCCTGGGTGTCAGGAAGACACTCGGTATATAACGGAGTTTACTTGCCTTGGGTGTCAAGAAGACACTCGGTATATAACGGGGTTTACTTGCCCTGGGTGTCAGGAAGACACTCGGTATATAACGGGGTTTACTTGCCCTGGGTGTCAGAAAGACACTTGATATATAAAGGAGATTACTTGCCCTGGGTGTCAGGAAGACACTCGGTATATAACGGGGTTTACTTGCCCTGGGTATCAGGAAGACACTCGGTATATAACGGGGTTTACTTGCCCTGGGTGTCAGGAAGACACTCGGTATATAACGGGGTTTACTTGCCCTGGGTGTCAGGAAGACACTCGGTATATAACGGGGTGTACTTGCCCTGGGTGTCAGGAAGACACTCGGTATATAACGGGGTTTACTTGGCCTGGGTGTCAGAAAGACACTTGATATATAAAGGAGATTACTTGCCTGGGTGTCAGGAAGACACTCGGTATATAACGGGGTTTACTTGCCCTGGGTGTCAGGAAGACACTCGGTATATAACGGGGTTTACTTGCCCTGGGTGTCAGGAAGACACTCGGTATATAACGGGGTTTACTTGCCCTGAGTGTCAGGAAGACACTCGGTATATAACGGGGTTTACTTGCCCTGGGTGTCTGAAAGACACTTGATATATAAAGGAGATTACTTGCCCTGGGTGTCAGGAAGACACTCGGTATATAACCGGGTTTACTTACCCTGGGTGTCAGGAAGACACTCGGTATATAACGGGGTTTACTTGCCCTGGGTGTCAGGAACACACTCGGTATATAACGGGGTTTACTTGCCCTGGATGTCAGGAAGACACTTGGTATATAACAGAGTTTACTTGCCTTGGGTGTCAGGAAGACACTCGGTATATAACGGGGTTTACTTGCCCTCGCTGTTAGGAAGAGACTCGGTATATAACGGAGTTTACTTGCCCTGGGTGTCAGGAAGACACTCGGTATATAACGGGGTTTACTTGCCCTGGGTGTCAGGAAGACACTCGGTATATAACGGAGTTTACTTGCCTTGGGTGTCAAGAAGACACTCGGTATATAACGGGGTTTACTTGCCCTGGGTGTCAGGAAAACACTTGGTATATAACGGAGTTTACTTGCCCTGGGTGTCAGGAAGACACTTGGTATATAACGGGGTTTACTTGCCCTGGATGTCAGGAAGACACTCGGTATATAACGGGGTTTACTTGCCGTGGGTGTCAGGAAGACACTCGGTATATAACGGGGTTTACTTGCCCTGGGTGTCAGGAAGACACTCGGTATATAACGGGGTTTACTTGCCCTAGGTGTCAGAAAGACACTTGATATATAAAGGAGATTACTTGCCCTGGGTTTCAGGAAGACACTCGGTAGATAACGGGGTTTACTTGCCCTGGGTGTCAGGAAGACACTCGGTATATAACGGGGTTTACTTGCCCTGGGTGTCAGGAAGACACTCGGTATATAACGGGGTGTACTTGCCCTGGGTGTCAGGAAGACACTCGGTATATAACGGGGTTTACTTGCCCTGGGTGTCAGGAAGACACTCGGTATATAACGGGGTTTACTTGCCCTGGGTGTCAGGAAGACACTCGGTATATAACGGGGTTTACTTGCCCTGGGTGTCTGAAAGACACTTGATATATAAAGGAGATTACTTGCCCTGGGTGTCAGGAAGACACTCGGTATATAACCGGGTTTACTTACCCTGGGTGTCAGGAAGACACTCGGTATATAACGGGGTTTACTTGCCCTGGGTGTCAGGAACACACTCGGTATATAACGGGGTTTACTTGCCCTGGGTGTCAGGAAGACACTTGGTATATAACAGAGTTTACTTGCCTTGGGTGTCAGGAAGACACTCGGTATATAACGGGGTTTACTTGCCCTCGCTGTTAGGAAGACACTCGGTATATAACGGAGTTTACTTGCCCTGGGTGTCAGGAAGACACTCGGTATATAACGGGGTTTACTTGCCCTGGGTGTCAGGAAGACACTCGGTATATAACGGAGTTTACTTGCCTTGGGTGTCAAGAAGACACTCGGTATATAGCGGGGTTTACTTGCCCTGGGTGTCGGTAAGACACTTGGTATATAACGGAGTTTACTTGCCCTGGGTGTCAGGAAGGCACTTGGTATATAACGGGGTTTACTTGCCCTGGGTGTCAGGAAGACACTAGAGTATATAACGGGGCTTACTTGCCCTGGGTGTCAGGAAGACACTCGGTATATAACGGGGTTTACTTGCCCTGGGTGTCAGGAAGACACTCGGTATATAACGGAGTTTACTTGCCCTGGGTGTCAGAAAGACACTTGATATATAAAGGAGATTACTTGCCCTGGGTGTCAGGAAGACACTCGGTATATAACGGAGTTTACTTGCCCTGGGTGTCAGGAAAACACTCGGTATATAACGGGGTTTACTTGCCCTGGGTGTCAGGAAGACACTCGGTATATAATGGGCTTTACTTGCCCTGGGTGTCAGAAAGACACTTGATATATAAAGGAGATTACTTGCCCTGGGTGTCAGGAAGACACTCGGTATATAACGGGGTTTACTTGCCCTGGGTGTCAGGAAGACACTCGGTATATGACGGGGTTTACTTGCCCTGGGTGTCAGGAAGACACTCGGTATATAACGGGGTTTACTTGCCCTGGGTGTCAGGTAGACACTCGGTATATAACGGGGTGTAATTGCCCTGGGTGTCAGGAAGACACTCGGTATATAACGGGGTTTACTTGCCCTGGGTGTCAGAAAGACACTTGATATATAAAGGAGATTACTTGCCCTGGGTGTCAGGAAGACACTCGGTATATAACGGGGTTTACTTGCCCTGGGTGTCAGGAAGACACTCGGTATATAACGGAGTTTACTTGCCTTGGGTGTCAAGAAGACACTCGGTATATAACGGAGTTTACTTGCCCTGGGTGTCAGGAAGGCACTTGGTATATAACGGGTTTTACTTGCCCTGGGTGTCAGGAAGACACTAGAGTATATAACGGGGCTTACTTGCCCTGGGTGTCAGGAAGACACTAGAGTATATAACGGGGCTTACTTGCCCTGGGTGTCAGGAAGACACTCGGTATATAACGGGGTTTACTTGCCCTGGGTGTCAGGAAGACACTCGGTATATAACGGAGTTTACTTGCCTTGGGTGTCAGGAAGACACTCGGTATATAACGGAGTTTACTTGCCCTGGGTGTCAGGAAGACACTCGGTATATAACGGGGTTTACTTGCCCTGGGTGTCAGGAAGACACTCGGTATATAATGGGGTTTACTTGCCCTGGGTGTCAGAAAGACACTTGATATATAAAGGAGATTACTTGCCCTGGGTGTCAGGAAGACACTCGGTATATAACGGGGTTTACTTGCCCTGGGTGTCAGGAAGACACTCGGTATATGACGGGGTTTACTTGCCCTGGGTGTCAGGAAGACACTCGGTATATAACGGGGTTTACTTGCCCTGGGTGTCAGGAAGACACTCGGTATATAACGGGGTTTACTTGCCCTGGGTGTCAGGAAGACACTCGGTATATAACGGGGTTTACTTGCCCTGGGTGTCTGAAAGACACTTGATATATAAAGGAGATTACTTGCCCTGGGTGTCAGGAAGACATTCGGTATATAACCGGGTTTACTTACCCTGGGTGTCAGGAAGACACTCGGTATATAACGGGGTTTACTTGCCCTAGGTGTCAGGAACACACTCGGTATATAACGGGGTTTACTTGCCCTGGATGTCAGGAAGACACTTGGTATATAACAGAGTTTACTTGCCTTGGGTGTCAGGAAGACACTCGGTATATAACGGGGTTTACTTGCCCTGGGTGTCAGGAAGACACTCGGTATATAACGGGGTTTACTTGCCCTGGGTGTCAGGAAGACACTTGATATATAAAGGAGATTACTTGCCCTGGGTGTCAGGAAGACACTCGGTATATAACGGGGTTTACTTGCCCTGGGTGTCAGGAAGACACTCGGTATATGACGGGGTTTACTTGCCCTGGGTGTCAGGAAGACACTCGGTATATAACGGGGTTTACTTGCCCTGGGTGTCAGGAAGACACTCGGTATATAACGGGGTGTAATTGCCCTGGGTGTCAGGAAGACACTCGGTATATAACGGGGTTTACTTGCCCTGGGTGTCAGAAAGACACTTGATATATAAAGGAGATTACTTGCCCTGGGTGTCAGGAAGACACTCGGTATATAACGGGGTTTACTTGCCCTGGGTGTCAGGAAGACACTCGGTATATAACGGGGTTTACTTGCCCTGGGTGTCAGGAAGACACTCGGTATATAACGGGGTTTACTTGCCCTGGGTGTCAGGAAGACACTCGGTATATAACGGGGTTTACTTGCCCTGGGTGTCTGAAAGACACTTGATATATAAAGGAGATTACTTGCCCTGGGGGTCAGGAAGACACTCGGTATATAACCGGGTTTACTTACCCTGGGTGTCAGGAAGACACTCAGTATATAACGGGGTTTACTTGCCCTGGGTGTCAGGAACACACTCGGTATATAACGGGGTTTACTTGCCCTGGGTGTCAGGAAGACAGTCGGTATATAACGGGGTTTACTTGCCCTGGGTGTCAGGAAGACACTCGGTATATAACGGGGTTTACTTGCCCTGGGTGTCTGAAAGACACTTGATATATAAAGGAGATTACTTGCCCTGGGGGTCAGGAAGACACTCGGTATATAACCGGGTTTACTTACCCTGGGTGTCAGGAAGACACTCAGTATATAACGGGGTTTACTTGCCCTGGGTGTCAGGAAGACACTCGGTATATAACGGGGTTTACTTGCCCTCGCTGTTAGGAAGACACTCGGTATATAACGGAGTTTACTTGCCTTGGGTGTCAAGAAGACACTCGGTATATAACGGGGTTTACTTGCCCTGGGTGTCAGGAAGACACTTGGTATATAACGGAGTTTACTTGCCCTGGGTGTCAGGAAGGCACTTGGTATATAACGGGGTTTACTTGCCCTGGGTGTCAGGAAGACACTAGAGTATATAACGGGGCTTACTTGCCCTGGGTGTCAGGAAGACACTCGGTATATAACGGGGTTTACTTGCCCTGGGTGTCAGGAAGACACTCGGTATATAACGGAGTTTACTTGCCTTGGGTGTCAGGAAGACACTCGGTATATAACGGAGTTTACTTGCCCTGGGTGTCAGGAAGACACTCGGTATATAACGGGGTTTACTTGCCCTGGGTGTCAGGAAGACACTCGGTATATAATGGGCTTTACTTGCCCTGGGTGTCAGAAAGACACTTGATATATAAAGGAGATTACTTGCCCTGGGTGTCAGGAAGACACTCGGTATATAGCGGGGTTTACTTGCCCTGGGTGTCAGGAAGACACTCGGTATATGACGGGGTTTACTTGCCCTGGGTGTCAGGAAGACACTCGGTATATAACGGGGTTTACTTGCCCTGGGTGTCAGGAAGACACTCGGTATATAACGGGGTTTACTTGCCCTGGGTGTCAGGAAGACACTCGGTATATAACGGGGTTTACTTGCCCTGGGTGTCTGAAAGACACTTGATATATAAAGGAGATTACTTGCCCTGCGTGTCAGGAAGACACTCGGTATATAACCGGGTTTACTTACCCTGGGTGTCAGGAAGACACTCGGTATATAACGGGGTTTACTTGCCCTGGGTGTCAGGAACACACTCGGTATATAACGGGGTTTACTTGCCCTGGATGTCAGGAAGACACTTGGTATATAACAGAGTTTACTTGCCTTGGGTGTCAGGAAGACACTCGGTATATAACGGGGTTTACTTGCCCTCGCTGTTAGGAAGACACTCGGTATATAACGGAGTTTACTTGCCCTGGGTGTCAGGAAGACACTCGGTATATAACGGGGTTTACTTGCCCTGGGTGTCAGGAAGACACTCGGTATATAACGGAGTTTACTTGCCTTGGGTGTCAAGAAGACACTCGGTATATAACGGGGTTTACTTGCCCTGGGTGTCAGGAAGACACTTGGTATATAACGGTGTTTACTTGCCCTGGGTGTCAGGAAGGCACTTGGTATATAACGGGGTTTACTTGCCCTGGGTGTCAGGAAGACACTAGAGTGTATAACGGGGCTTACTTGCCCTGGGTGTCAGGAGGACACTCGGTATATAACGGGGTTTACTTGCCCTGGGTGTCAGGAAGACACTCGGTATATAACGGAGTTTACTTGCCTTGGGTGTCAGGAAGACACTCGGTATATAACGGAGTTTACTTGCCCTGGGTGTCAGGAAGACACTCGGTATATAACGGGGTTTACTTGCCCTGGGTGTCAGGAAGACACTCGGTATATAATGGGCTTTACTTGCCCTGGGTGTCAGAAAGACACTTGATATATAAAGGAGATTACTTGGCCTGGGTGTCAGGAAGACACTCGGTATATAACGGAGTTTACTTGCCTTGGGTGTCAGGAAGACACTCGGTATATAACGGAGTTTACTTGCCCTGGGTGTCAGGAAGACACTCGGTATATAACGGGGTTTACTTGCCCTGGGTGTCAGAAAGACACTTGATATATAAAGGAGATTACTTGCCCTGGGTGTCAGGAAGACACTCGGTATATAACCGGGTTTACTTACCCTGGGTGTCAGGAAGACACTCGGTATATAACGGGGTTTACTTGCCCTGGGTGTCAGGAACACACTCGGTATATAACGGGGTTTACTTGCCCTGGATGTCAGGAAGACACTTGGTATATAACAGAGTTTACTTGCCTTGGGTGTCAGGAAGACACTCGGTATATAACGGGGTTTACTTGCCCTGGGTGTCAGGAAGACACTCGGTATATAACGGGGTTTACTTGCCCTGGGTGTCAGAAAGACACTTGATATATAAAGGAGATTACTTGCCCTGGGTGTCAGGAAGACACTCGGTATATAACGGAGTTTACTTGCCTTGGGTGTCAGGAAGACACTCGGTATATAACGGAGTTTACTTGCCCTGGGTGTCAGGAAGGCACTTGGTATATAACGGGGTTTACTTGCCCTGGGTGTCAGGAAGACACTAGAGTATATAACGGGGCTTACTTGCCCTGGGTGTCAGGAAGACACTCGGTATATAACGGGGTTTACTTGCCCTGGGTGTCAGGAAGACACTCGGTATATAACGGAGTTTACTTGCCCTGGGTGTCAGGAAGACACTCGGTATATAACGGGGTTTACTTGCCCTGGGTGTCAGGAAGACACTCGGTATATAATGGGCTTTACTTGCCCTGGGTGTCAGAAAGACACTTGATATATAAAGGAGATTACTTGCCCTGGGTGTCAGGAAGACACTCGGTATATAACGGAGTTTACTTGCCCTGGGTGTCAGGAAGACACTCGGTATATAACGGGGTTTACTTGCCCTGGGTGTCAGGAAGACACTCGGTATATAATGGGCTTTACTTGCCCTGGGTGTCAGAAAGACACTTGATATATAAAGGAGATTACTTGCCCTGGGTGTCAGGAAGACACTCGGTATATAACGGGGTTTACTTGCCCTGGGTGTCAGGAAGACACTCGGTATATGACGGGGTTTACTTGCCCTGGGTGTCAGGAAGACACTCGGTATATAACGGGGTTTACTTGCCCTGGGTGTCAGGAAGACACTCGGTATATAACGGGGTGTAATTGCCCTGGGTGTCAGGAAGACACTCGGTATATAACGGGGTTTACTTGCCCTGGGTGTCAGAAAGACACTTGATATATAAAGGAGATTACTTGCCCTGGGTGTCAGGAAGACACTCGGTATATAACGGGGTTTACTTGCCCTGGGTGTCAGGAAGACACTCGGTATATAACGGGGTTTACTTGCCCTGGGTGTCAGGAAGACACTCGGTATATAACGGGGTTTACTTGCCCTGGGTGTCAGGAAGACACTCGGTATATAACGGGGTTTACTTGCCCTGGGTGTCTGAAAGACACTTGATATATAAAGGAGATTACTTGCCCTGGGTGTCAGGAAGACACTCGGTATATAACCGGGTTTACTTACCCTGGGTGTCAGGAAGACACTCGGTATATAACGGGGTTTACTTGCCCTGGGTGTCAGGAACACACTCGGTATATAACGGGGTTTACTTGCCCTGGATGTCAGGAAGACACTTGGTATATAACAGAGTTTACTTGCCTTGGGTGTCAGGAAGACACTCGGTATATAACGGGGTTTACTTGCCCTCGCTGTTAGGAAGACACTCGGTATGTAACGGAGTTTACTTGCCCTGGGTGTCAGGAAGACACTCGGTATATAACGGGGTTTACTTGCCCTGGGTGTCAGGAAGACACTCGGTATATAACGGAGTTTACTTGCCTTGGGTGTCAAGAAGACACTCGGTATATAACGGGGTTTACTTGCCCTGGGTGTCAGGAAGACACTTGGTATATAACGGAGTTTACTTGCCCTGGGTGTCAGGAAGGCACTTGGTATATAACGGGGTTTACTTGCCCTGGGTGTCAGGAAGACACTAGAGTATATAACGGGGCTTACTTGCCCTGGGTGTCAGGAAGACACTCGGTATATAACGGGGTTTACTTGCCCTGGGTGTCAGGAAGACACTCGGTATATAACGGAGTTTACTTGCCTTGGGTGTCAGGAAGACACTCGGTATATAACGGAGTTTACTTGCCCTGGGTGTCAGGAAGACACTCGGTATATAACGGGGTTTACTTGCCCTGGGTGTCAGGAAGACACTCGGTATATAATGGGCTTTACTTGCCCTGGGTGTCAGAAAGACACTTGATATATAAAGGAGATTACTTGCCCTGGGTGTCAGGAAGACACTCGGTATATAACGGGGTTTACTTGCCCTGGGTGTCAGGAAGACACTCGGTATATGACGGGGTTTACTTGCCCTGGGTGTCAGGAAGACACTCGGTATATAGCGGGGTTTACTTGCCCTGGGTGTCAGGAAGACACTCGGTATATAACGGGGTTTACTTGCCCTGGGTGTCAGGAAGACACTCGGTATATAACGGGGTTTACTTGCCCTGGGTGTCTGAAAGACACTTGATATATAAAGGAGATTACTTGCCTTGGGTGTCAGGAAGACACTCGGTATATAACCGGGTTTACTTACCCTGGGTGTCAGGAAGACACTCGGTATATAACGGGGTTTACTTGCCCTGGGTGTCAGGAACACACTCGGTATATAACGGGGTTTACTTGCCCTGGATGTCAGGAAGACACTTGGTATATAACAGAGTTTACTTGCCTTGGGTGTCAGGAAGACACTCGGTATATAATGGGGTTTACTTGCCCTCGCTGTTAGGAAGACACTCGGTATATAACGGAGTTTACTTGCCCTGGGTGTCAGGAAGACACTCGGTATATAACGGGGTTTACTTGCCCTGGGTGTCAGGAAGACACTCGGTATATAACGGAGTTTACTTGCCTTGGGTGTCAAGAAGACACTCGGTATATAACGGGGTTTACTTGCCCTGGGTGTCAGGAAGACACTTGGTATATAACGGTGTTTACTTGCCCTGGGTGTCAGGAAGGCACTTGGTATATAACGGGGTTTACTTGCCCTGGGTGTCAGGAAGACACTAGAGTATATAACGGGGCTTACTTGCCCTGGGTGTCAGGAGGACACTCGGTATATAACGGGGTTTACTTGCCCTGTGTGTCAGGAAGACACTCGGTATATAACGGAGTTTACTTGCCTTGGGTGTCAGGAAGACACTCGGTATATAACGGAGTTTACTTGCCCTGGGTGTCAGGAAGACACTCGGTATATAACGGGGTTTACTTGCCCTGGGTGTCAGGAAGGCACTCGGTATATAATGGGCTTTACTTGCCCTGGGTGTCAGAAAGACACTTGATATATAAAGGAGATTACTTGCCCTTGGTGTCAGGAAGACACTCGGTATATAACGGAGTTTACTTGCCTTGGGTGTCAGGAAGACACTCGGTATATAACGGAGTTTACTTGCCCTGGGTGTCAGGAAGACACTCGGTATATAACGGGGTTTACTTGCCCTGGGTGTCAGAAAGACACTTGATATATAAAGGAGATTACTTGCCCTGGGTGTCAGGAAGACACTCGGTATATAACGGGGTTTACTTGCCCTGGGTGTCAGGAAGACACTCGGTATATGACGGGGTTTACTTGCCCTGGGTGTCAGGAAGACACTCGGTATATAACGGGGTTTACTTGCCCTGGGTGTCAGGAAGACACTCGGTATATAACGGGGTGTACTTGCCCTGGGTGTCAGGAAGACACTCGGTATATAACGGGGTTTACTTGCCCTGGGTGTCAGAAAGACACTTGATATATAAAGGAGATTACTTGCCCTGGGTGTCAGGAAGACACTCGGTATATAACGGGGTTTACTTGCCCTGGGTGTCAGGAAGACACTCGGTATATAACGGGGTTTACTTGCCCTGGGTGTCAGGAAGACACTCGGTATATAACGGCGTTTACTTGCCCTGGGTGTCAGGAAGACACTCGGTATATAACGGGGTTTACTTGCCCTGGGTGTCTGAAAGACACTTGATATATAAAGGAGATTACTTGCCCTGGGTGTCAGGAAGACACTCGGTATATAACCGGGTTTACTTACCCTGGGTGTCAGGAAGACACTCGGTATATAACGGGGTTTACTTGCCCTGGGTGTCAGGAACACACTCGGTATATAACGGGGTTTACTTGCCCTGAGTGTCAGGAAAACACTTGGTATATAACAGAGTTTACTTGCCTTGGGTGTCAGCAAGACACTCGGTATATAACGGGGTTTACTTGCCCTCGCTGTTAGGAAGACACTCGGTATATAACGGAGTTTACTTGCCCTGGGTGTCAGGAAGACACTCGGTATATAACGGGGTTTACTTGCCCTGGGTGTCAGGAAGACACTCGGTATATAACGGAGTTTACTTGCCTTGGGTGTCAGAAAGACACTTGATATATAAAGGAGATTACTTGCCCTGGGTGTCAGGAAGACACTCGGTATATAACGGGGTTTACTTGCCCTGGGTGTCAGGAAGACACTCGGTATATAACGGGGTTTACTTGCCCTGGGTGTCAGTAAGACACTCGGTATATAACGGCGTTTACTTGCCCTGGGTGTCAGGAAGACACTCGGTATATAACGGGGTTTACTTGCCCTGGGTGTCTGAAAGACACTTGATATATAAAGGAGATTACTTGCCCTGGGTGTCAGGAAGACACTCGGTATATAACCGGGTTTACTTACCCTGGGTGTCAGGAAGACACTCGGTATATAACGGGGTTTACTTGCCCTGGGTGTCAGGAACACACTCGGTATATAACGGGGTTTACTTGCCCTGGGTGTCAGGAAGACGCTTGGTATATAACAGAGTTTACTTGCCTTGGGTGTCAGCAAGACACTCGGTATATAACGGGGTTTACTTGCCCTCGCTGTTAGGAAGACACTCGGTATATAACGGAGTTTACTTGCCCTGGGTGTCAGGAAGACACTCGGTATATAACGGGGTTTACTTGCCCTGGGTGTCAGGAAGACACTCGGTATATAACGGAGTTTACTTGCCTTGGGTGTCAAGAAGACACTCGGTATATAACGGGGTTTACTTGCCCTGGGTGTCAGAAAGACACTTGATATATAAAGGAGATTACTTGCCCTGGGTGTCAGGAAGACACTCGGTATATAACGGGGTTTACTTGCCCTGGGTGTCAGGAAGACACTCGGTATATAACGGGGTTTACTTGCCCTGGGTGTCAGGAAGACACTCGGTATATAACGGGGTTTACTTGCCCTGGGTGTCAGGAAGACACTCGGTATATAACGGGGTTTACTTGCCCTGGGTGTCTGAAAGACACTTGATATATAAAGGAGATTACTTGCCCTGTGTGTCAGGAAGACACTCGGTATATAACCGGGTTTACTTACCCTGGGTGTCAGGAAGACACTCGGTATATAACGGGGTTTACTTGCCCTGGGTGTCAGGAACACACTCGGTATATAACGGGGTTTACTTGCCCTGGGTGTCAGGAAGACACTTGGTATATAACAGAGTTTACTTGCCTTGGGTGTCAGAAAGACACTTGATATATAAAGGAGATTACTTGCCCTGGGTGTCAGGAAGACACTCGGTATATAACGGGGTTTACTTGCCCTGGGTGTCAGGAAGACACTCGGTATATAACGGGGTTTACTTGCCTTGGGTGTCAGGAAGACACTCGGTATATAACGGGGTTTACTTGCCCTGGGTGTCTGAAAGACACTTGATATATAAAGGAGATTACTTGCCCTGGGTGTCAGGAAGACACTCGGTATATAACCGGGTTTACTTACCCTGGGTGTCAGGAAGACACTCGGTATATAACGGGGTTTACTTGCCCTGGGTGTCAGGAACACACTCGGTATATAACGGGGTTTACTTGCCCTGGGTGTCAGGAAGACACTTGGTATATAACAGAGTTTACTTGCCTTGGGTGTCAGGAAGACACTCGGTATATAACGGGGTTTACTTGCCCTCGCTGTTAGGAAGACACTCGGTATATAACGGAGTTTACTTGCCCTGGGTGTCAGGAAGACACTCGGTATATAATGGGGTTTACTTGCCCTGGGTGTCAGGAAGACACTCGGTATATAACGGAGTTTACTTGCCTTGGGTGTCAAGAAGACACTCGGTATATAACGGGGTTTACTTGCCCTGGGTGTCAGGAAGACACTTGGTATATAACGGAGTTTACTTGCCCTGGGTGTCAGGAAGGCACTTGGTATATAACGGGGTTTACTTGACCTGGGTGTCAGGAAGACACTAGAGTATATAACGGGGCTTACTTGCCCTGGGTGTCAGGAAGACACTCGGTATATAACGGGGTTTACTTGCCCTGGGTGTGAGAAAGACACTTGATATATAAAGGAGATTACTTGCCCTGGGTGTCAGGAAGACACTCGGTATATAACGGGGTTTACTTGCCCTGGGTGTCAGGAAGACACTCGGTATATAACGGGGTTTACTTGCCCTGGGTGTCAGGAAGACACTCGGTATATAACGGGGTTTACTTGCCCTGGGTGTCAGGAAGACACTCGGTATATAACGGGGTTTACTTGCCCTGGGTGTCTGAAAGACACTTGATATATAAAGGAGATTACTTGCCCTGGGTGTCAGGAAGACACTCGGTATATAACCGGGTTTACTTACCCTGGGTGTCAGGAAGACACTCGGTATATAACGGAGTTTACTTGCCCTGGGTGTCAGGAAGACACTCGGTATATAACGGAGTTTACTTGCCCTGGGTGTCAGGAAGACACTCGGTATATAACAGAGTTTACTTGACTTGGGTGTCAGGAAGACACTCGGTATATAACGGGGTTTACTTGCCCTCGCTGTCAGGAAGACACTCGGTATATAACGGAGTTTACTTGCCCTGGGTGTCAGGAAGACACTCGGTATATAACGGGGTTTACTTGCCCTGGGTGTCAGGAAGACACTCGGTATATAACGGAGTTTACTTGCCTTGGGTGTCAGGAAGACACTCGGTATATAACGGGGTTTACTTGCCCTGGGTGTCAGGAAGACACTCGGTATATAACGGGGTTTACTTGCCCTGGGTGTCAGAAAGACACTTGATATATAAAGGAGATTACTTGCCCTGGGTGTCAGGAAGACACTCGGTATATAACGGGGTTTACTTGCCCTGGGTGTCAGGAAGACACTCGGTATATAACGGGGTTTACTTGCCCTGAGTGTCAGGAAGACACTCGGTATATAACGGGGTTTACTTGCCCTGGGTGTCAGGAAGACACTCGGTATATAACGGGGTTTACTTGCCCTGGGTGTCAGGAAGACACTCGGTATATAACGGGGTTTACTTGCCCTGGGTGTCAGGAACACACTCGATATATAACGGGGTTTACTTGCCCTGGGTTTCAGGAAGACACTCGGTATATAACGGGGTTAACTTGCCCTCGCTGTTAGGAAGACACTTGGTATATAACAGAGTTTACTTGCCTTGGGTGTCAGGAAGACACTCGGTATATAACGGGGTTTACTTGCCCTCGCTGTTAGGAAGACACTCGGTATATAACGGAGTTTACTTGCCCTGGGTGTCAGGAAGACACTCGGTATATAACGGGGTTTACTTGCCCTGGGTGTCAGGAAGACACTCGGTATATAACGGAGTTTACTTGCCTTGGGTGTCAAGAAGACACTCGGTATATAACGGGGTTTACTTGCCCTGGGTGTCAGGAAGACACTCGGTATATAACGGGGTTTACTTGCCCTGGGTGTCAGAAAGACACTTGATATATAAAGGAGATTACTTGCCCTGGGTGTCAGGAAGACACTCGGTATATAACGGGGTTTACTTGCCCTGGGTGTCAGGAAGACACTCGGTATATAACGGGGTTTACTTGCCCTGGGTGTCAGGAAGACACTCGGTATATAACGGGGTTTACTTGCCCTGGGTGTCACGAAGACACTCGGTATATAACGGGATTTACTTGCCCTGGGTGTCAGAAAGACACTTGATATATAAAGGAGATTACTTGCCCTGGGTGTTAGGAAGACACTCGGTATATAACGGGGTTTACTTGCCCTGGGTGTCAGGAAGACACTCGGTATATAACGGGGTTTACTTGCCCTGGGTGTCAGGAAGACACTCGGTATATAACGGGGTTTACTTGCACTGGGTGTCACGAAGACACTCGGTATATAACGGGGTTTACTTGCCCTGGGTGTCTGAAAGACACTTGATATATAAAGGGGATTACTTGCCCTGGGTGTCAGGAAGACACTCGGTATATAACGGGGTTTACTTGCCCTGGGTGTCAGGAAGACACTCGGTATATAATGGGGTTTACTTGCCCTGGGTGTCAGGAAGACACTCGGTATATAACGGAGTTTACTTGCCTTGGGTGTCAAGAAGACACTCGGTATATAACGGGGTTTACTTGCCCTGGGTGTCAGGAAGACACTTGGTATATAACGGAGTTTACTTGCCCTGGGCGTCAGGAAGGCACTTGGTATATAACGGGGTTTACTTGCCCTGGGTGTCAGGAAGACACTAGAGTATATAACGGGGCTTACTTGCCCTGGGTGTCAGGAAGACACTCGGTATATAACGGGGTGTACTTGCCCTGGGTGTCAGGAAGACACTCGGTATATAACGGGGTTTACTTGCCCTGGGTGTCAGAAAGACACTTGATATATAAAGGAGATTACTTGCCCTGGGTGTCAGGAAGACACTCGGTATATAACGGGGTTTACTTGCCCTGGGTGTCAGGAAGACACTCGGTATATAACGGGGTTTACTTGCCCTGGGTGTCAGGAAGACACTCGGTATATAACGGGGTTTACTTGCCCTGGGTGTCAGGAAGACACTCGGTATATAACGGGGTTTACTTGCCCTGGGTGTCTGAAAGGCACTTGATATATAAAGGAGATTACTTGCCCTGGGTGTCAGGAAGACACTCGGTATATAACCGGGTTTACTTACCCTGGGTGTCAGGAAGACACTCGGTATATAACGGAGTTTACTTGCCCTGGGTGTCAGGAAGACACTCGGTATATAACGGAGTTTACTTGCCCTGGGTGTCAGGAAGACACTCGGTATATAACAGAGTTTACTTGACTTGGGTGTCAGGAAGACACTCGGTATATAACGGGGTTTACTTGCCCTGGGTGTCAGGAAGACACTCGGTATATAACGGGGTTTACTTGCCCTGGGTGTCAGGAAGACACTCGGTATATAACGGGGTTTACTTGCCCTGGGTGTCAGGAAGACACTCGGTATATAACGGAGTTTACTTGCCTTGGGTGTCAGGAAGACACTCGGTATATAACGGGGTTTACTTGCCCTGGGTGTCAGGAAGACACTCGGTATATAACGGGGTTTACTTGCCCTGGGTGTCAGAAAGACACTTGATATATAAAGGAGATTACTTGCCCTGGGTGTCAGGAAGACACTCGGTATATAACGGGGTTTACTTGCCCTGGGTGTCAGGAAGACACTCGGTATATAACGGGGTTTACTTGCCCTGGGTGTCAGGAAGACACTCGGTATATAACGGGGTTTACTTGCCCTGGGTGTCAGGAAGACACTCGGTATATAACGGGGTTTACTTGCCCTGGGTGTCAGGAAGACACTCGGTATATAACGGGGTTTACTTGCCCTGGGTGTCAGGAAAACACTCGATATATAACGGGGTTTACTTGCCCTGGGTGTCAGGAAGACACTCGGTATATAACGGGGTTTACTTGCCCTGGGTGTCAGGAAGACACTCGGTATATAACGGGGTTTACTTGCCCTGGGTGTCAGGAAGACACTCGGTATATAACGGGGTTTACTTGCCCTGGGTGTCAGGAAAACACTCGATATATAACGGGGTTTACTTGCCCTGGGTTTCAGGAAGACACTCGGTATATAACGGGGTTAACTTGCCCTCGCTGTTAGGAAGACACTTGGTATATAACAGAGTTTACTTGCCTTGGGTGTCAGGAAGACACTCGGTATATAACGGGGTTTACTTGCCCTCGCTGTTAGGAAGACACTCGGTATATAACGGAGTTTACTTGCCCTGGGTGTCAGGAAGACACTCGGTATATAACGGGGTTTACTTGCCCTGGGTGTCAGGAAGACACTCGGTATATAACGGAGTTTACTTGCCTTGGGTGTCAAGAAGACACTCGGTATATAACGGGGTTTACTTGCCCTGGGTGTCAGGAAGACACTCGGTATATAACGGGGTTTACTTGCCCTGGGTGTCAGGAAGACACTCGGTATATAACGGGGTTTACTTGCCCTGGGTGTCAGGAAGACACTCGGTATATAACGGGGTTTACTTGCCCTGGGTGTCAGGAAAACACTCGGTATATAACGGGATTTACTTGCCCTGGGTGTCAGAAAGACACTTGATATATAAAGGAGATTACTTGCCCTGGGTGTTAGGAAGACACTCGGTATATAACGGGGTTTACTTGCCCTGTGTGTCAGGAAGACACTCGGTATATAACGGGGTTTACTTGCCCTGGGTGTCAGGAAGACACTCGGTATATAACGGGGTTTACTTGCACTGGGTGTCAGGAAGACACTCGGTATATAACGGGGTTTACTTGCCCTGGGTGTCTGAAAGACACTTGATATATAAAGGGGATTACTTGCCCTGGGTGTCAGGAAGACACTCGGTATATAACCGGGTTTACTTACCCTGGGTGTCAGGAAGACACTCGGTATATAACGGGGTTTACTTGCCCTGGGTTTCAGGAACACACTCGGTATATAACGGGGTTTACTTGCCCTGGGTCTCAGGAAGACACTTGGTATATAACAGAGTTTACTTGCCTTGGGTGTCAGGAAGACACTCAGTATATAACGGGGTTTACTTGCCCTCGCTGTTAGGAAGACACTCGGTATATAACGGAGTTTACTTGCCCTGGGTGTCAGGAAGACACTCGGTATATAACGGGGTTTACTTGCTCTGGGTGTCAGGAAGACACTCGTTATATAACGGAGTTTACTTGCCTTGGGTGTCAGGAAGACACTCGGTATATAACGGGGTTTACTTGCCCTGGGTGTCAGGAAGACACTCGGTATATAACGGGGTTTACTTGCCCTAGGTGTCAGAAATACACTTGATATATAAAGGAGATTACTTGCCCTGGGTTTCAGGAAGACACTCGGTATAAAACGGGGTTTACTTGCCCTGGGTGTCAGGAAGACACTCGGAATATAACGGGGTTTACTTGCCCTGGGTGTTAGGAAGACACTGGGTATATAACGGGGTTTACTTGCCCTGGATGCCAGGAAGACACTCGGTATATAACGGAGTTTACTTGCCTTGGGTGTCAGGAAGACACTCGGTATATAACGGGGTTTACTTGCCCTGGGTGTCAAGATGACACTTGGTATATAACGGGGTTTACTTGCCCTGGGTGTCAGGAAGACACTCGGTATATAACGGAGTTTACTTGCCCTGGGTGTCAGGAAGACACTCGGTATATATCGGGGTTTACTTGCCCTGGGTGTCAAGAAGACAATCGGTATATAACGGAGTTTACTTGCCCTGGGTGTCAGGAAGACACTCGGTATATAACAGAGTTTACTTGCCTTGGGTGTCAGGAAGACACTCGGTATATAACGGAGTTTACTTGCCCTGGGTGTCAGGAAGACACTCGGTATATAACGGAGTTTACTTGACCTGGGTGTCAGGAAGGCACTCGGTATATAACGGAGTTTACTTGCCTTGGGTGTCAGCAAGACACTCGGTATATAACGGGGTTTACTTGCCCTCGCTGTCAGGAAGACACTCGGTATATAACGGAGTTTACTTGCCCTGGGTGTCAGGAAGACACTCGGTATATAACGGGGTGTACTTGCCCTGGGTGTCAGGAAGACACTCGGTATATAACGGAGTTTACTTGCCCTGGTGTATCAGGAAGACACTCGGTATATAACGGAGTTTACTTGCCCTGGGTGGCAGGAAGACACTTGGTATATAACGGGGTTTACTTGCCCTGGGTGTCAGGAAGACACTCGGTATATAACGGGGTTTACTTGCCCTGGGTGTCAGGAAGACACTCGGTATATAACGGGGTTTACTTGCCCTGGGTGTCAGGAAGACACTCAGTATATATCGGAGTTTACTTGCCTTGGGTGTCAGGAAGACACTCGGTATATAACGGAGTTTACTTGCCCTGGGTGTCAGGAAGACACTCGGTATATAACGGGGTTTACTTGCCCTGGTTGTCAGGAAGCCACTCGGTATATAACGGAGTTTAATTGCCTTGGGTGTCAGGAAGACGCGCTGTATATAACGGAGTTTACTTGCCCGGCGTGTCAGGAAGACACTCGGTATATAACGGGGTTTACTTGCCCTGGGTGTCAGGAAGACACTCGGTATATAACGGGGTTTACTTGTCCTGGGTGTCAGAAAGACACTTGATATATAAAGGAGATTACTTGCCCTGGGTGTCAGGAAGACACTCGGTATATAACGGGGTTTACTTGCCCTGGGTGTCAGGAAGACACTCGGTATATAACGGGGTTTTCTTGCCCTGGGTGTCAGGAAGACACTCGGTATATAACGGGGTTTACTTGCCCTGGGTGTCAGGAAGACACTCGGTATATAACGGAGTTTACTTGCCCTGGGTGTCAGAAAGGCACTTGGTATATAACGGGGCTTACTTGCCCTGGGTTTCAGGAAGACACTCGGTATATAACGGGGTTTACTTGCCCTCGCTGTTAGGAAGAAAATTGGTATATAACAGAGTTTACTTGCCTTGGGTGTCAGGAAGACACTCGGTATATAACGGGGTTTACTTGCCCTCGCTGTTAGGAAGACACTCGGTATATAACGGAGTTTACTTGCCCTGGGCGTCAGGAAGACACTCGGTATATAACGGGGTTTACTTGCCCTGGGTGTCAGGAAGACACTCGGTATATAACGGGATTTACTTGCCCTGGGTGTCAGGAAGACACTTGGTATATAACGGAGTTTACTTGCCTTGGGTGTCAGGAAGACACTCGGTATATAACGGGGTTTACTTGCCCTGGGTGTCAGAAAGACACTTGATATATAAAGGAGATTACTTGCCCTGGGTGTCAGGAAGACACTCGGTATATAACGGGGTTTACTTGCCCTGGGTGTCAGGAAGACACTCGGTATATATCGGGGTTTACTTGCCCTGGGTGTCAGGAAGACACTCGGTATATAACGGAGTTTACTTGCCTTGGGTGTCAGGAAGACACTCGGTATATAACGGGGTTTACTTGCCCTGGGTGTCAGGAAGACACTCGGTATATAACGGGGTTTACTTGCCCTGGGTGTCAGGAAGACACTCGGTATATAACGGGGTTTACTTGCCCTGGGTGTCAGAAAGACACTCGATATATAAAGGAGATTACTTGCCCTGGGTGTCAGGAAGACACTCGGTATATAACGGGGTTTACTTGCCCTGGGTGTCAGGAAGACACTCGGTATATAACGGGGTTTACTTGCCCTGGGTGTCAGGAAGACACTCGGTATATATCGGAGTTTACTTGCCTTGGGTGTCAGAAAGACACTCGGTATATAACGGGGTTTACTTGCCCTGGGTGTCAGGAAGACACTCGGTATATAACGGGGTTTACTTGCCCTGGGTGTCAGGAAGACACTCGGTATATAACGGGGTATACTTGCCCTGGGTGTCAGGAAGACACTCGGTATATAACGGGGTTTACTTGCCCTGGGTGTCAGGAAGACACTCGGTATATAACGGGGTTTACTTGCCCTGGGTGTCAGGAAGACACTCGGTATATAACGGGGTTTACTTGCCCTGGGTGTCAGGAAGACACTCGGTATATAACGGGGTTTACTTGCCCTGGGTTTCATGAAGACACTCGGTATATAACGGGGTTTACTTGCCCTGGGTGTCAGGAAGACACTTGGTATATAACGGAGTTTACTTGCCTTGGGTGCCAGGAAGACACTCGGTATATAACGGGGTTTACTTGCCCTGGGTGTCAGGAAGACACTCGATATATAACGGGGTTTACTTGCCCTGGGTGTCAGGAAGACACTCGGTATATGACGAGGTTTACTTGCCCTGGGTGTCAGAAAGACACTTGATATATAAAGGAGATTACTTGCCCTGGGTGTCAGGAAGACACTCGGTATATAACGGGGTTTACTTGCCCTGGGTGTCAGGAAGACACTCGGTATATAACGGGGTTTACTTGCCCTGGGTGTCAGGAAGACACTCGGTATATACCGGGTTTACTTGCCCTGGGTGTCAGGAAGACACTCGCTATAAAACGGGGTTTACTTGCCCTGGGTGTCAGGAAGACACTCGGTATATAACGGAGTTTACTTGCCCTGGGTGTCAGGAAGACACTCGGTATATATCGGAGTTTACTTGCCCTGGGTGTCAGGAAGACACTTGGTATATAACGGGGTTTACTTGCCCTGGGTGTCAGGAAGACACTCGGTATATAACGGGGTTTACTTGCCCTGGGTGTCAGGAAGACACTCGGTATATACCGGGTTTACTTTCCCTGGGTGTCAGGAAGACACTCGGTATATAACGGAGTTTACTTGCCCTGGGTGTCAGGAAGACACTCGGTATATAACGGAGTTTACTTGCCCTGGGTGTCAGGAAGACCCTCGGTATATATCGGAGTTTACTTGCCCTGGGTGTCAGGAAGACACTTGGTATATAACGGGGTTTACTTGCCCTGGGTGTCAGGAAGACACTCGGTATATAACGGGGTTTACTTGCCCTGGGTGTCAGGAAGACACTCGGTATATAACGAGGTTTACTTGCCCTGGGTGTCAGGAAGACACTCGGTATATAACGGGGTTTACTTGCCTTGGGTGTCAGGAAGACACTCGGTATATAACGGGGTTTACTTGCCCTGGGTGTCAGGAAGACACTCGGTATATAACGGGGTTTACTTGCCCTGGGTGTCAGGAAGACACTCAGTATATATCGGAGTTTACTTGCCTTGGGTGTCAGGAAGACACTCGGTATATAACGGAGTTTACTTGCCCTGGGTGTCAGGAAGACACTCGGTATATAACGGGGTTTACTTGCCCTGGTTGTCAGGAAGCCACTCGGTATATAACGGAGTTTAATTGCCTTGGGTGTCAGGAAGACACGCTGTATATAACGGAGTTTACTTGCCCTGCGTGTCAGGAAGACACTCGGTATATAACGGGGTTTACTTGCCCTGGGTGTCAGGAAGACACTCGGTATATAACGGGGTTTACTTGTCCTGGGTGTCAGAAAGACACTTGATATATAAAGGAGATTACTTGCCCTGGGTGTCAGGAAGACACTCGGTATATAACGGGGTGTACTTGCCCTGGGTGTCAGGAAGACACTCGGTATATAACGGGCTTTACTTGCTTTGGGTGTCAGGAAGACACTCGGTACATAACGGAGTTTACTTGCCCTGGGTGTCAGGAAGACACTCGGTATATAACGGAGTTTACTTGCCCTGGGTGTCAGAAAGGCACTTGGTATATAACGGGGTTTACTTGCCCTGGGTTTCAGGAAGACACTCGGTATATAACGGGGTTTACTTGCCCTCGCTGTTAGGAAGAAAATTGGTATATAACAGAGTTTACTTGCCTTGGGTGTCAGGAAGACACTCGGTATATAACGGGGTTTACTTGCCCTCGCTGTTAGGAAGACACTCGGTATATAACGGAGTTTACTTGCCCTGGGCGTCAGGAAGACACTCGGTATATAACGGGGTTTACTTGCCCGGGGTGTCAGGAAGACACTTGGTATATAACGGGGTTTACTTGCCCTGGGTGTCAGGAAGACACTTGGTATATAACGGAGTTTACTTGCCTTGGGTGTCAGGAAGACACTCGGTATATAACGGGGTTTACTTGCCCTGGGTGTCAAGAAGACACTCGGTATATAACGGGCTTTACTTGCTCTGGGTGTCAGGAAGACACTCGGTACATAACGGAGTTTACTTGCCCTGGGTGTCAGGAAGACACTTGATATATAAAGGAGATTACTTGCCCTGGGTGTCAGGAAGACACTCGGTATATAACGGGGTTTACTTGCCCTGGGTGTCAGGAAGACACTCGGTATATATCGGGGTTTACTTGCCCTGGGTGTCAGGAAGACACTCGGTATATAACGGAGTTTACTTGCCTTGGGTGTCAGGAAGACACTCGGTATATAACGGGGTTTACTTGCCCTGGGTGTCAGGAAGACACTCGGTATATAACGGGGTTTACTTGCCCTGGGTGTCAGGAAGACACTCGGTATATAACGGGGTTTACTTGCCCTGGGTGTCAGAAAGACACTCGATATATAAAGGAGATTACTTGCCCTGGGTGTCAGGAAGACACTCGGTATATAACGGGGTTTACTTGCCCTGGGTGTCAGGAAGACACTCGGTATATAACGGGGTTTACTTGCCCTGGGTGTCAGGAAGACACTCGGTATATATCGGAGTTTACTTGCCTTGGGTGTCAGAAAGACACTCGGTATATAACGGGGTTTACTTGCCCTGGGTGTCAGGAAGACACTCGGTATATAACGGGGTTTACTTGCCCTGGGTGTCAGGAAGACACTCGGTATATAACGGGGTTTACTTGCCCTGGGTGTCAGGAAGACACTCGGTATATAACGGGGTTTACTTGCCCTGGGTGTCAGGAAGACACTCGGTATATAACGGGGTTTACTTGCCCTGGGTGTCAGGAAGACACTCGGTATATAACGGGGTTTACTTGCCCTGGGTGTCAGGAAGACACTCGGTATATAACGGGGTTTACTTGCCCTGGGTTTCAGGAAGACACTCGGTATATAACGGGGTTTACTTGCCCTGGGTGTCAGGAAGACACTTGGTATATAACGGAGTTTACTTGCCTTGGGTGCCAGGAAGACACTCGGTATATAACGGGGTTTACTTGCCCTGGGTGTCAGGAAGACACTCGATATATAACGGGGTTTACTTGCCCTGGGTGTCAGGAAGACACTCGGTATATGACGAGGTTTACTTGCCCTGGGTGTCAGAAAGACACTTGATATATAAAGGAGATTAATTGCCCTGGGTGTCAGGAAGACACTCGGTATATAACGGGGTTTACTTGCCCTGGGTGTCAGGAAGACACTCGGTATATAACGGGGTTTACTTGCCCTGGGTGTCAGGAAGACACTCGGTATATACCGGGTTTACTTGCCCTGGGTGTCAGGAAGACACTCGCTATAAAACGGGGTTTACTTGCCCTGGGTGTCAGGAAGACACTCGGTATATAACGGAGTTTACTTGCCCTGGGTGTCAGGAAGACACTCGGTATATATCGGAGTTTACTTGCCCTGGGTGTCAGGAAGACACTTGGTATATAACGGGGTTTACTTGCCCTGGGTGTTAGGAAGACACTCGGTATATAACGGGGTTTACTTGCCCTGGGTGTCAGGAAGACACTCGGTATATACCGGGTTTACTTGCCCTGGGTGTCAGGAAGACACTCGGTATATAACGGGGTTTACTTGCCCTGGGTGTCAGGAAGACACTCGGTATATAACGGAGTTTACTTGCCCTGGGTGTCAGGAAGACCCTCGGTATATATCGGAGTTTACTTGCCCTGGGTGTCAGGAAGACACTTGGTATATAACGGGGTTTACTTGCCCTGGGTGTCAGGAAGACACTCGGTATATAACGGGGTTTACTTGCCCTGGGTGTCAGGAAGACACTCGGTATATAACGGGGTTTACTTGCCCTGGGTGTTAGGAAGACACTCGGTATATAACGGGGTTTACTTGCCCTGGGTGTCAGGAAGACACTCGGTATATACCGGGTTTACTTGCCCTGGGTGTCAGAAAGACACTCGATATATAAAGGAGATTACTTGCCCTGGGTGTCAGGAAGACACTCGGTATATAACGGGGTTTACTTGCCCTGGGTGTCAGGAAGACACTCGGTATATAACGGGGTTTACTTGCCCTGGGTGTCAGGAAGACACTCGGTATATATCGGAGTTTACTTGCCTTGGGTGTCAGAAAGACACTCGGTATATAACGGGGTTTACTTGCCCTGGGTGTCAGGAAGACACTCGGTATATAACGGGGTTTACTTGCCCTGGGTGTCAGGAAGACACTCGGTATATAACGGGGTTTACTTGCCCTGGGTGTCAGGAAGACACTCGGTATATAACGGGGTTTACTTGCCCTGGGTGTCAGGAAGACACTCGGTATATAACGGGGTTTACTTGCCCTGGGTGTCAGGAAGACACTCGGTATATAACGGGGTTTACTTGCCCTGGGTGTCAGGAAGACACTCGGTATATAACGGGGTTTACTTGCCCTGGGTTTCAGGAAGACACTCGGTATATAACGGGGTTTACTTGCCCTGGGTGTCAGGAAGACACTTGGTATATAACGGAGTTTACTTGCCTTGGGTGCCAGGAAGACACTCGGTATATAACGGGGTTTACTTGCCCTGGGTGTCAGGAAGACACTCGATATATAACGGGGTTTACTTGCCCTGGGTGTCAGGAAGACACTCGGTATATGACGAGGTTTACTTGCCCTGGGTGTCAGAAAGACACTTGATATATAAAGGAGATTAATTGCCCTGGGTGTCAGGAAGATACTCGGTATATAACGGGGTTTACTTGCCCTGGGTGTCAGGAAGACACTCGGTATATAACGGGGTTTACTTGCCCTGGGTGTCAGGAAGACACTCGGTATATACCGGGTTTACTTGCCCTGGGTGTCAGGAAGACACTCGCTATAAAACGGGGTTTACTTGCCCTGGGTGTCAGGAAGACACTCGGTATATAACGGAGTTTACTTGCCCTGGGTGTCAGGAAGACACTCGGTATATATCGGAGTTTACTTGCCCTGGGTGTCAGGAAGACACTTGGTATATAACGGGGTTTACTTGCCCTGGGTGTTAGGAAGACACTCGGTATATAACGGGGTTTACTTGCCCTGGGTGTCAGGAAGACACTCGGTATATACCGGGTTTACTTGCCCTGGGTGTCAGGAAGACACTCGGTATATAACGGGGTTTACTTGCCCTGGGTGTCAGGAAGACACTCGGTATATAACGGAGTTTACTTGCCCTGGGTGTCAGGAAGACCCTCGGTATATATCGGAGTTTACTTGCCCTGGGTGTCAGGAAGACACTTGGTATATAACGGGGTTTACTTGCCCTGGGTGTCAGGAAGACACTCGGTATATAACGGGGTTTACTTGCCCTGGGTGTCAGGAAGACACTCGGTATATAACGAGGTTTACTTGCCCTGGGTGTCAGGAAGACACTCGGTATATAACGGGGTTTACTTGCCTTGGGTGTCAGGAAGACACTCGGTATATAACGGGGTTTACTTGCCCTGGGTGTCAGGAAGACACTCGGTATATAACGGGGTTTACTTGCCCTGGGTGTCAGGAAGACACTCGGTATATAACGGGGTTTACTTGCCCTGGGTGTCAGGAAGACACATGATATATAACGGGGTTACTTGCCCTGGGTGTCAAGAAGACACTCGGTATATAACGGGGTTTACTTGCCCTGGGTGTCTGGAAGACACTCGGTATATAACGGGGTTTACTTGCCCTGGGTGTCAAGAAGACACTCGGTATATAACGGGGTTTACTTGCCCTGCGTGTCAGGAAGACACTCGGTATATAACGTAGTTTAATTGCCCAGGGTGTCAGGAAGACACTCGGTATATAACGGAGTTTACTTGCCTTGGCTGTCAGGAAGACACTCGGTATATAACGGGGTTTACTTGCCCTGGGTGTCAGGAAGACACTCGGTATATAACGGAGTTTACTTGCCCTGGGTGTCTGGAAGACACTCGGTATATAACGGGGTTTACTTGCCCTGGGTGTCAAGAAGACACTCGGTATATAACGGGGTTTACTTGCCCTTGGTGTCTGGAAGACACTCGGTATATAACGGGGTTTACTTGCCTTGGGTGTCAAGAAGACACTCGGTATATAACGGGGTTTACTTGCCCTGCGTGTCAGGAAGACACTCGGTATATAACGTAGTTTAATTGCCCAGGGTGTCAGGAAGACACTCGGTATATAACGGAGTTTACTTGCCTTGGGTGTCAGGAAGACACTCGGTATATAACGGGGTTTACTTGCCCTGGGTGTCAGGAAGACACTCGGTATATAACGGGGTTTACTTGCCCTGGGTGTCAGGAAGACACTCGTTATATAACGGGGTTTACTTGCCCTGGGTGTCAGGAAGACACTCGGTATATAACGGGGTTTACTTGCCCTGGGTGTCAGGAAGACACACGGTATATAACGGGGTTTACTTGCCCTGGGTGTCAGGAAGACACTCGGTATATAACGGGGTTTACTTGCCCTGGGTGTCTGGAAGACACTCGGTATATAACGGGGTTTACTTGCCCTGGGTGTCAAGAAGACACTCGGTATATAACGGGGTTTACTTGCCCTGCGTGTCAGGAAGACACTCGGTATATAACGTAGTTTAATTGCCCAGGGTGTCAGGAAGACACTCGGTATATAACGGAGTTTACTTGCCTTGGGTGTCAGGAAGACACTCGGTATATAACGGGGTTTACTTGCCCTGGGTGTCAGGAAGACACTCGGTATATAACGGGGTTTACTTGCCCTGGGTGTCAGGAAGACACTCGTTATATAACGGGGTTTACTTGCCCTGGGTGTCAGGAAGACACTCGGTATATAACGGGGTTTACTTGCCCTGGGTGTCAGGAAGACACACGGTATATAACGGGGTTTACTTGCCCTGGGTGTCAGGAAGACACTCGGTATATAACGGGGTTTACTTGCCCTGGGTGTCAGGAAGACACTCGGTATATAACGGGGTTTACTTGCCCTGGGTGTCAGGAAGACACTCGGTATATAACGGAGTTTACCTGCCTTGGGTGTCAGGAAGACACTCGGTATATAACGGGGTTTAATTGCCCTGGGTGTCAGGAAGACACTCGGTATATAACGGGGTTTACTTGCCCTGGGTGTCAGGAAGACACTCGGTATATAACGGGGTTTACTTGCCCTGGGTGTCAGGAAGACACTTGGTATATAACGGAGTTTACTTGCCTTGGGTGTCAGGAAGACACTCGATATATAACGGGGTTTACTTGCCCTGGGTGTCAGGAAGACACTCGGTATATAACGGGGTTTACTTGCCCTGGGTGTCAGAAAGACACTTGATATGTAAAGGAGATTACTTGCCCTGGGTGTCAGGAAGACACTCGGTATATAACGGGGTTTACTTGCCCTGGGTGTCAGGAAGTCACTCGGTATATAACGGGGTTTACTTGCCCTGGGTGTCAGGAAGACACTCGGTATATAACGGAGTTTACCTGCCTTGGGTGTCAGGAAGACACTCGGTATATAACGGGGTTTACTTGCCCTGGGTGTCAGGAAGACACTCGGTATATAACGGGGTTTACTTGCCCTGGGTGTCAGAAAGACACTCGATATATAAAGGAGATTACTTGCCCTGGGTGTCAGGAAGACACTCGGTATATAACGGGGTTTACTTGCCCTGGGTGTCAGGAAGACACTCGGTATATAACGGGGTTTACTTGCCCTGGGTGTCAGGAAGACACTCGGTATATATAGGAGTTTACTTGCCTTGGGTGTCAGAAAGACACTCGGTATATAACGGGGTTTACTTGCCCTGGGTGTCAGGAAGACACTCGGTATATAACGGGGTTTACTTGCCCTGGGTGTCAGGAAGACACTCGGTATATAACGGGGTTTACTTGCCCTGGGTGTCAGGAAGACACTCGGTATATAACGGGGTTTACTTGCCCTGGGTGTCAGGAAGACACTCGGTATATAACGGGGTTTACTTGCCCTGGGTGTCAGGAAGACACTCGGTATATAACGGGGTTTACTTGCCCTGGGTGTCAGGAAGACACTCGGTATATAACGGGGTTTACTTGCCCTGGGTGTCAGGAATACACTCGGTATATAACGGGGTTTACTTGCCCTGGGTGTAAGGAAGACACTCGGTATATAACGGAGTTTACTTGCCTTGGGTGTCAGGAAGACACTCGGTATATAACGGGGTTTAATTGCCCTGGGTGTCAGGAAGACACTTGATATATAAAGGAGATTACTTGCCCTGGGTGTCAGGAAGACACTCGGTATATAACGGAGTTTACTTGCCTTGGGTGTCAGGAAGACACTCGGTATATAACGGGGTTTACTTGCCCTGGGTGTCAGGAAGACACTCGGTATATAACGGGGTTTACTTGCCCTGGGTGTCAGGAAGACACTTGGTATATAACGGAGTTTACTTGCCTTGGGTGTCAGGAAGACACTCGATATATAACGGGGTTTACTTGCCCTGGGTGTCAGGAAGACACTCGGTATATAACGGGGTTTACTTGCCCTGGGTTTCAGAAAGACACTTGATATATAAAGGAGATTACTTGTCCTGGGTGTCAGGAAGACACTCGGTATATAACGGGGTTTACCTGCCCTGGGTGTCAGGAAGACACTCGGTATATAACGGGGTTTACTTGCCCTGGGTGTCAGGAAGACACTCGGTATATAACGGGGTTTACTTGCCTTGGGTGTCAGGAAGACACTCGGTATATAACGGGGTTTACTTGCCCTGGGTGTCAGGAAGACACTCGGTATATAACGGGTTTTACTTGCCCTGGGCGTCAGAAACACACTTGATATATAAAGGAGATTACTTGCCCTGGGTGTCAGGAAGACACTCGGTATATAACGGGGTTTACTTGCCCTGGGTGTCAGGAAGACTCTCGGTATCTAACGGAGTTTACTTGCCCTGGGTGACAGAAAGACACTCGGTATATAACGGGGTTTACTTGCCCTGGGTGTCAGGAAGACACTCGGTATATAACGGGGTTTACTTGCCCTGGGTGTCAGGAAGACACTCGGTATATAACGGAGTTTACTTGCCCTGGGTGTCAGGAAGACACTCGGTATATATCGGAGTTTACTTGCCCTGGGTGTCAGGAAGACACTTGGTATATAACGGGGTTTACTTGCCCTGGGTGTCAGGAAGACACTCGGTATATAACGGGGTTTACTTGCCCTGGGTGTCAGGAAGACACTCGGTATATAACGGGGTTTACTTGCCCTGGGTGTCAGGAAGACACTCGGTATATAACGGGGTTTACTTGCCCTGGGTGTCAGGAAGACACTCGGTATATAACGGAGTTTACTTGCCTTGGGTGTCAGAAAGACACTCGGTATATAACGGGGTTTAATTGCCCTGGGTGTCAGGAAGACACTTGATATATAAAGCAGATTACTTGCCCTGGGTGTCAGGAAGACACTCGGTATATAACGGAGTTTACTTGCCTCGGGTGTCAGGAAGACACTCGGTATATAACGGGGTTTACTTGCCCTGGGTGTCAGGAAGACACTCGGTATATAACGGGGTTTACTTGCCCTGGGTCTCAGGAAGACACTTGGTATATAACGGAGTTTACTTGCCTTGGGTGTCAGGAAGACACTCGATATATAACGGGGTTTACTTGCCCTGGGTGTCAGGAAGACACTCGGTATATAACGGGGTTTACTTGCCCTGGGTGTCAGAAAGACACTTGATATATAAAGGAGATTACTTGCCCTGGGTGTCAGGAAGACACTCCGTATATAACGGGGTTTACTTGCCCTGGGTGTCAGGAAGGCACTCGGTATATAACGGGGTTTACTTGCCCTGGGTGTCAGGAAGACACTCGGTATATAACGGAGTTTACTTGCCTTGGGTGTCAGGAAGACACTCGGTATATAACGGGGTTTACTTGCCCTGGGTGTCAGGAAGACACTCGGTATATAACGGGGTTTACTTGCCCTGGGTGTCAGAAAGACACTCGATATATAAAGGAGATTACTTGCCCTGGGTGTCAGGAAGACACTCAGTATATAACGGGGTTTACTTGCCCTGGGTGTCAGGAAGTCACTCGGTATATAACGGGGTTTACTTGCCCTGGGTGTCAGGAAGACACTCGGTATATAACAGAGTTTACTTGCCCTGGTCGTCAGGAAGACACTCGGTATATAACGGGGTTTACTTGCCCTGGGTGTCAGGAAGACACTGGGTCTATAACGGGGTTTACTTGCCCTGGGTGTCAGGAAGACACTCGGTATATAACGGGGTTTACTTGCCCTGGGTGTCAGGAAGACACTCGGTATATAACGGGGTTTACTTGCCCTGGGTGTCAGAAAGACACTCGGTATATAACGGGGTTTACTTGCCCTGGGTGTCAAGAAGACACTCGGTATATAACGGGGTTTACTTGCCCTGGGTGTCAGAAAGACACTTGATATTTAAAGGAGATTACTTGCCCTGTGTGTCAGGAAGACACTCGGTATATAACGGGGTTTACTTGCCCTGGGTGTCAGGAAGACACTCGGTATATAACGGGGTTTACTTGCCCTGGGTGTCAGGAAGACACTCGGTATATAACGGGGTTTACTTGCCCTGGGTGTCAGAAAGACACTTGATATATAAAGGAGATTACTTGCCCTGGGTGTCAGGAAGACACTCGGTATATAACGGGGTTTACTTGCCTTGGGTGTCAGGAAGACACTCGGTATATAACGGAGTTTACTTGCCCTGGGTTTCAGGAAGACACTCGGTATATAACGGGGTTTACTTGCCCTGGGTGTCAGGAAAACACTCGGTATGTAACGGGGTTTACTTGCCCTGGGTGTCAGGAAGACACTCGGTATATAACGGGGTTTACTTGCTCTGGGTGTCAGGAAGACACTCGTTATATAACGGAGTTTACTTGCCTTGGGTGTCAGGAAGACACTCGGTATATAACGGGGTTTACTTGCCCTGGGTGTCAGGAAGACACTCGGTATATAACGGGGTTTACTTGCCCTAGGTGTCAGAAATACACTTGATATATAAAGGAGATTACTTGCCCTGGGTTTCAGGAAGACACTCGGTATAAAACGGGGTTTACTTGCCCTGGGTGTCAGGAAGACACTCGGAATATAACGGGGTTTACTTGCCCTGGGTGTTAGGAAGACACTGGGAATATAACGGGGTTTACTTGCCCTGGATGCCAGGAAGACACTCGGTATATAACGGAGTTTACTTGCCTTGGGTGTCAGGAAGACACTCGGTATATAACGGGGTTTACTTGCCCTGGGTGTCAAGATGACACTTGGTATATAACGGGGTTTACTTGCCCTGGGTGTCAGGAAGACACTCGGTATATAACGGAGTTTACTTGCCCTGGGTGTCAGGAAGACACTCGGTATATAACGGAGTTTACTTGCCCTGGGTGTCAAGATGACACTCTGTATATAACGGGGTTTACTTGCCCTGGGTGTCAGGAAGACACTCGGTATATAACGGGGTTTACTTGCCCTGGGTGTCAGGAAGACACTCGGTATATATCGGGGTTTACTTGCCCTGGGTGTCAAGAAGACAATCGGTATATAACGGAGTTTACTTGCCCTGGGTGTCAGGAAGACACTCGGTATATAACAGAGTTTACTTGCCTTGGGTGTCAGGAAGACACTCGGTATATAACGGAGTTTACTTGCCCTGGGTGTCAGGAAGACACTCGGTATATAACGGAGTTTACTTGACCTGGGTGTCAGGAAGGCACTCGGTATATAACGGAGTTTACTTGCCTTGGGTGTCAGCAAGACACTCGGTATATAACGGGGTTTACTTGCCCTCGCTGTCAGGAAGACACTCGGTATATAACGGAGTTTACTTGCCCTGGGTGTCAGGAAGACACTCGGTATATAACGGGGTGTACTTGCCCTGGGTGTCAGGAAGACACTCGGTATATAACGGAGTTTACTTGCCCTGGTGTATCAGGAAGACACTCGGTATATAACGGAGTTTACTTGCCCTGGGTGGCAGGAAGACACTTGGTATATAACGGGGTTTACTTGCCCTGGGTGTCAGGAAGACACTCGGTATATAACGGGGTTTACTTGCCCTGGGTGTCAGGAAGACACTCGGTATATAACGGGGTTTACTTGCCCTGGGTGTCAGGAAGACACTCAGTATATATCGGAGTTTACTTGCCTTGGGTGTCAGGAAGACACTCGGTATATAACGGAGTTTACTTGCCCTGGGTGTCAGGAAGACACTCGGTATATAACGGGGTTTACTTGCCCTGGTTGTCAGGAAGCCACTCGGTATATAACGGAGTTTAATTGCCTTGGGTGTCAGGAAGACACGCTGTATATAACGGAGTTTACTTGCCCTGCGTGTCAGGAAGACATTCGGTATATAACGGGGTTTACTTGCCCTGGGTGTCAGGAAGACACTCGGTATATAACGGGGTTTACTTGTCCTGGGTGTCAGAAAGACACTTGATATATAAAGGAGATTACTTGCCCTGGGTGTCAGGAAGACACTCGGTATATAACGGGGTTTACTTGCCCTGGGTGTCAGGAAGACACTCGGTATATAACGGGGTTTTCTTGCCCTGGGTGTCAGGAAGACACTCGGTATATAACGGGGTTTACTTGCCCTGGGTGTCAGGAAGACACTCGGTATATAACGGGGTGTACTTGCCCTGGGTGTCAGGAAGACACTCGGTATATAACGGGCTTTACTTGCTCTGGGTGTCAGGAAGACACTCGGTACATAACGGAGTTTACTTTCCCTGGGTGTCAGGAAGACACTCGGTATATAACGGAGTTTACTTGCCCTGGGTGTCAGAAAGGCACTTGGTATATAACGGGGTTTACTTGCCCTGGGTTTCAGGAAGACACTCGGTATATAACGGGGTTTACTTGCCCTCGCTGTTAGGAAGAAAATTGGTATATAACAGAGTTTACTTGCCTTGGGTGTCAGGAAGACACTCGGTATATAACGGGGTTTACTTGCCCTTGCTGTTAGGAAGACACTCGGTATATAACGGAGTTTACTTGCCCTGGGCGTCAGGAAGACACTCGGTATATAACGGGGTTTACTTGCCCTGGGTGTCAGGAAGACACTCGGTATATAACGGGGTTTACTTGCCCTGGGTGTCAGGAAGACACTTGGTATATAACGGAGTTTACTTGCCTTGGGTGTCAGGAAGACACTCGGTATATAACGGGGTTTACTTGCCCTGGGTGTCAGAAAGACACTTGATATATAAAGGAGATTACTTGCCCTGGGTGTCAGGAAGACACTCGGTATATAACGGGGTTTACTTGCCCTGGGTGTCAGGAAGACACTCGGTATATATCGGGGTTTACTTGCCCTGGGTGTCAGGAAGACACTCGGTATATAACGGGGTTTACTTGCCCTGGGTGTCAGGAAGACACTCGGTATACAACGGGGTTTACTTGCCCTGGGTGTCAGGAAGACACTCGGTATATATCGGAGTTTACTTGCCTTGGGTGTCAGAAAGACACTCGGTATATAACGGGGTTTACTTGCCCTGGGTGTCAGGAAGACACTCGGTATATAACGGGGTTTACTTGCCCTGGGTGTCAGGAAGACACTCGGTATATAACGGGGTTTACTTGCCCTGGGTGTCAGGAAGACACTCGGTATATAACGGGGTTTACTTGCCCTGGGTGTCAGGAAGACACTCGGTATATAACGGGGTTTACTTGCCCTGGGTGTCAGGAAGACACTCGGTATATAACGGGGTTTACTTGCCCTGGGTGTCAGGAAGACACTCGGTATATAACGGGGTTTACTTGCCCTGGGTGTCAGGAAGACACTCGGTATATAACGGGGTTTACTTGCCCTGGGTGTCAGGAAGACACTTGGTATATAACGGAGTTTACTTGCCTTGGGTGCCAGGAAGACACTCGGTATATAACGGGGTTTACTTGCCCTGGGTGTCAGGAAGACACTCGATATATAACGGGGTTTACTTGCCCTGGGTGTCAGGAAGACACTCGGTATATGACGAGGTTTACTTGCCCTGGGTGTCAGAAAGACACTTGATATATAAAGGAGATTAGTTGCCCTGGGTGTCAGGAAGACACTCGGTATATAACGGGGTTTACTTGCCCTGGGTGTCAGGAAGACACTCGGTATATAACGGGGTTTACTTGCCCTGGGTGTCAGGAAGACACTCGGTATATACCGGGTTTACTTGCCCTGGGTGTCAGGAAGACACTCGCTATAAAACGGGGTTTACTTGCCCTGGGTGTCAGGAAGACACTCGGTATATAACGGAGTTTACTTGCCCTGGGTGTCAGGAAGACACTCGGTATATATCGGAGTTTACTTGCCCTGGGTGTCAGGAAGACACTTGGTATATAACGGGGTTTACTTGCCCTGGGTGTCAGGAAGACACTCGGTATATAACGGGGTTTACTTGCCCTGGGCGTCAGGAAGACACTCGGTATATACCGGGTTTACTTGCCCTGGGTGTCAGGAAGACACTCGGTATATAACGGGGTTTACTTGCCCTGGGTGTCAGGAAGACACTCGGTATATAACGGAGTTTACTTGCCCTGGGTGTCAGGAAGACCCTCGGTATATATCGGAGTTTACTTGCCCTGGGTGTCAGGAAGACACTTGGTATATAACGGGGTTTACTTGCCCTGGGTGTCAGGAAGACACTCGGTATATAACGGGGTTTACTTGCCCTGGGTGTCAGGAAGACACTCGGTATATAACGAGGTTTACTTGCCCTGGGTGTCAGGAAGACACTCGGTATATAACGGGGTTTACTTGCCTTGGGTGTCAGGAAGACACTCGGTATATAACGGGGTTTACTTGCCCTGGGTGTCAGGAAGACACTCGGTATATAACGGGGTTTACTTGCCCTGGGTGTCAGGAAGACACTCGGTATATAACGGGGTTTACTTGCCCTGGGTGTCAGGAAGACACATGATATATAACGGGGTTTACTTGCCCTGGGTGTCAAGAAGACACTCGGTATATAACGGGGTTTACTTGCCCTGGGTGTCAGGAAGACACTCGGTATATAACGGAGTTTACTTGCCCTGGTGTATCAGGAAGACACTCGGTATATAACGGAGTTTACTTGCCCTGGGTGGCAGGAAGACACTTGGTATATAACGGGGTTTACTTGCCCTGGGTGTCAGGAAGACACTCGGTATATAACGGGGTTTACTTGCCCTGGGTGTCAGGAAGACACTCGGTATATAACGGGGTTTACTTGCCCTGGGTGTCAGGAAGACACTCAGTATATATCGGAGTTTACTTGCCTTGGGTGTCAGGAAGACACTCGGTATATAACGGAGTTTACTTGCCCTGGGTGTCAGGAAGACACTCGGTATATAACGGGGTTTACTTGCCCTGGTTGTCAGGAAGCCACTCGGTATATAACGGAGTTTAATTGCCTTGGGTGTCAGGAAGACACTCGGTATATAACGGGGTTTACTTGCCCTGGGTGTCAGGAAGACACTCGGTATATAACGGGGTTTACTTGTCCTGGGTGTCAGAAAGACACTTGATATATAAAGGAGATTACTTGCCCTGGGTGTCAGGAAGACACTCGGTATATAACGGGGTTTACTTGCCCTGGGTGTCAGGAAGACACTCGGTATATAACGGGGTTTACTTGCCCTGGTTGTCAGGAAGCCACTCGGTATATAACGGAGTTTACTTGCCCTGCGTGTCAGGAAGACACTCGGTATATAACGGGGTTTACTTGCCCTGGGTGTCAGGAAGACACTCGGTATATAACGGGGTTTACTTGTCCTGGGTGTCAGAAAGACACTTGATATATAAAGGAGATTACTTGCCCTGGGTGTCAGGAAGACACTCGGTATATAACGGGGTTTACTTGCCCTGGGTGTCAGGAAGACACTCGGTATATAACGGGGTTTTCTTGCCCTGGGTGTCAGGAAGACACTCGGTATATAACGGGGTTTACTTGCCCTCGCTGTTAGGAAGACACTCGGTATATAACGGAGTTTACTTGCCCTGGGCGTCAGGAAGACACTCGGTATATAACGGGGTTTACTTGCCCTGGGTGTCAGGAAGACACTCGGTATATAACGGGGTTTACTTGCCCTGGGTGTCAGGAAGACACTTGGTATATAACGGAGTTTACTTGCCTTGGGTGTCAGGAAGACACTCGGTATATAACGGGGTTTACTTGCCCTGGGTGTCAGAAAGACACTTGATATATAAAGGAGATTACTTGCCCTGGGTGTCAGGAATACACTCGGTATATAACGGGGTTTACTTGCCCTGGGTGTCAGGAAGACACTCGGTATATATCGGGGTTTACTTGCCCTGGGTGTCAGGAAGACACTCGGTATATAACGGAGTTTACTTGCCTTGGGTGTCAGGAAGACACTCGGTATATAACGGGGTTTACTTGCCCTGGGTGTCAGGAAGACACTCGGTATATAACGGGGTTTACTTGCCCTGGGTGTCAGGAAGACACTCGGTATATAACGGGGTTTACTTGCCCTGGGTGTCAGAAAGACACTCGATATATAAAGGAGATTACTTGCCCTGGGTGTCAGGAAGACACTCGGTATATAACGGGGTTTACTTGCCCTGGGTGTCAGGAAGACACTCGGTATATAACGGGGTTTACTTGCCCTGGGTGTCAGGAAGACACTCGGTATATATCGGAGTTTACTTGCCTTGGGTGTCAGAAAGACACTCGGTATATAACGGGGTTTACTTGCCCTGGGTGTCAGGAAGACACTCGGTATATAACGGGGTTTACTTGCCCTGGGTGTCAGGAAGACACTCGGTATATAACGGGGTTTACTTGCCCTGGGTGTCAGGAAGACACTCGGTATATAACGGGGTTTACTTGCCCTGGGTGTCAGGAAGACACTCGGTATATAACGGGGTTTACTTGCCCTGGGTGTCAGGAAGACACTTGGTATATAACGGAGTTTACTTGCCTTGGGTGCCAGGAAGACACTCGGTATATAACGGGGTTTACTTGCCCTGGGTGTCAGGAAGACACTCGATATATAACGGGGTTTTCTTGCCCTGGGTGTCAGGAAGACACTCGGTATATGACGAGGTTTACTTGCCCTGGGTGTCAGAAAGACACTTGATATATAAAGGAGATTACTTGCCCTGGGTGTCAGGAAGACACTCGGTATATAACGGGGTTTACTTGCCCTGGGTGTCAGGAAGACACTCGGTATATAACGGGGTTTACTTGCCCTGGGTGTCAGGAAGACACTCGGTATATACCGGGTTTACTTGCCCTGGGTGTCAGGAAGACACTCGCTATAAAACGGGGTTTACTTGCCCTGGGTGTCAGGAAGACACTCGGTATATAACGGAGTTTACTTGCCCTGGGTGTCAGGAAGACACTCGGTATATATCGGAGTTTACTTGCCCTGGGTGTCAGGAAGACACTTGGTATATAACGGGGTTTACTTGCCCTGGGTGTCAGGAAGACACTCGGTATATAACGGGGTTTACTTGCCCTGGGTGTCAGAAAGACACTCGGTATATAACGGGGTTTACTTGCCCTGGGTGTCAGGAAGACACTCGGTATATAACGGGGTTTACTTGTCCTGGGTGTCAGAAAGACACTTGATATATAAAGGAGATTACTTGCCCTGGGTGTCAGGAAGACACTCGGTATATAACGGGGTTTACTTGCCCTGGGTGTCAGGAAGACACTCGGTATATAACGGGGTTTTCTTGCCCTGGGTGTCAGGAAGACACTCGGTATATAACGGGGTTTACTTGCCCTGGGTGTCAGGAAGACACTCGGTATATAACGGGGTGTACTTGCCCTGGGTGTCAGGAAGACACTCGGTATATAACGGGCTTTACTTGCTCTGGGTGTCAGGAAGACACTCGGTACATAACGGAGTTTACTTGCCCTGGGTGTCAGGAAGACACTCGGTATATAACGGAGTTTACTTGCCCTGGGTGTCAGAAAGGCACTTGGTATATAACGGGGTTTACTTGCCCTGGGTTTCAGGAAGACACTCGGTATATAACGGGGTTTACTTGCCCTCGCTGTTAGGAAGAAAATTGGTATATAACAGAGTTTACTTGCCTTGGGTGTCAGGAAGACACTCGGTATATAACGGGGTTTACTTGCCCTCGCTGTTAGGAAGACACTCGGTATATAACGGAGTTTACTTGCCCTGGGCGTCAGGAAGACACTCGGTATATAACGGGGTTTACTTGCCCTGGGTGTCAGGAAGACACTCGGTATATAACGGGGTTTACTTGCCCTGGGTGTCAGGAAGACACTTGGTATATAACGGAGTTTACTTGCCTTGGGTGTCAGGAAGACACTCGGTATATAACGGGGTTTACTTGCCCTGGGTGTCAGAAAGACACTTGATATATAAAGGAGATTACTTGCCCTGGGTGTCAGGAATACACTCGGTATATAACGGGGTTTACTTGCCCTGGGTGTCAGGAAGACACTCGGTATATATCGGGGTTTACTTGCCCTGGGTGTCAGGAAGACACTCGGTATATAACGGAGTTTACTTGCCTTGGGTGTCAGGAAGACACTCGGTATATAACGGGGTTTACTTGCCCTGGGTGTCAGGAAGACACTCGGTATATAACGGGGTTTACTTGCCCTGGGTGTCAGGAAGACACTCGGTATATAACGGGGTTTACTTGCCCTGGGTGTCAGAAAGACACTCGATATATAAAGGAGATTACTTGCCCTGGGTGTCAGGAAGACACTCGGTATATAACGGGGTTTACTTGCCCTGGGTGTCAGGAAGACACTCGGTATATAACGGGGTTTACTTGCCCTGGGTGTCAGGAAGACACTCGGTATATATCGGAGTTTACTTGCCTTGGGTGTCAGAAAGACACTCGGTATATAACGGGGTTTACTTGCCCTGGGTGTCAGGAAGACACTCGGTATATAACGGGGTTTACTTGCCCTGGGTGTCAGGAAGACACTCGGTATATAACGGGGTTTACTTGCCCTGGGTGTCAGGAAGACACTCGGTATATAACGGGGTTTACTTGCCCTGGGTGTCAGGAAGACACTCGGTATATAACGGGGTTTACTTGCCCTGGGTGTCAGGAAGACACTTGGTATATAACGGAGTTTACTTGCCTTGGGTGCCAGGAAGACACTCGGTATATAACGGGGTTTACTTGCCCTGGGTGTCAGGAAGACACTCGATATATAACGGGGTTTTCTTGCCCTGGGTGTCAGGAAGACACTCGGTATATGACGAGGTTTACTTGCCCTGGGTGTCAGAAAGACACTTGATATATAAAGGAGATTACTTGCCCTGGGTGTCAGGAAGACACTCGGTATATAACGGGGTTTACTTGCCCTGGGTGTCAGGAAGACACTCGGTATATAACGGGGTTTACTTGCCCTGGGTGTCAGGAAGACACTCGGTATATACCGGGTTTACTTGCCCTGGGTGTCAGGAAGACACTCGCTATAAAACGGGGTTTACTTGCCCTGGGTGTCAGGAAGACACTCGGTATATAACGGAGTTTACTTGCCCTGGGTGTCAGGAAGACACTCGGTATATATCGGAGTTTACTTGCCCTGGGTGTCAGGAAGACACTTGGTATATAACGGGGTTTACTTGCCCTGGGTGTCAGGAAGACACTCGGTATATAACGGGGTTTACTTGCCCTGGGTGTCAGGAAGACACTCGGTATATACCGGGTTTACTTGCCCTGGGTGTCAGGAAGACACTCGGTATATAACGGGGTTTACTTGCCCTGGTTGTCAGGAAGACACTCGGTATATAACGGAGTTTACTTGCCCTGGGTGTCAGGAAGACCCTCGGTATATATCGGAGTTTACTTGCCCTGGGTGTCAGGAAGACACTCGGTATATAACGGAGTTTACTTGCCCTGGGTGTCAGGAAGACACTTGGTATATAACGGGGTTTACTTGCCCTGGGTGTCAGGAAGACACTCGGTAAATAACGGGGTTTACTTGCCCTGGGTGTCAGGAAGACACTCGGTATATAACGGAGTTTACTTGCCTTGGCTGTCAGGAAGACACTCGGTATATAACGGGGTTTACTTGCCCTGGGTGTCAGGAAGACACTCGTTATATAACGGGGTTTACTTGCCCTGGGTGTCAGGAAGACACTCGGTATATAACGGGGTTTACTTGCCCTGGGTGTCAGGAAGACACACGGTATATAACGGGGTTTACTTGCCCTGGGTGTCAGGAAGACACTCGGTATATAACGGGGTTTACTTGCCCTGGGTGTCAGGAAGACACTCGGTATATAACGGGGTTTACTTGCCCTGGGTGTCAGGAAGACACTCGGTATATAACGGAGTTTACCTGCCTTGGGTGTCAGGAAGACACTCGGTATATAACGGGGTTTAATTGCCCTGGGTGTCAGGAAGACACTCGGTATATAACGGGGTTTACTTGCCCTGGGTGTCAGGAAGACACTCGGTATATAACGGGGTTTACTTGCCCTGGGTGTCAGGAAGACACTTGGTATATAACGGAGTTTACTTGCCTTGGGTGTCAGGAAGACACTCGATATATAACGGGGTTTACTTGCCCTGGGTGTCAGGAAGACACTCGGTATATAACGGGGTTTACTTGCCCTGGGTGTCAGAAAGACACTTGATATGTAAAGGAGATTACTTGCCCTGGGTGTCAGGAAGACACTCGGTATATAACGGGGTTTACTTGCCCTGGGTGTCAGGAAGTCACTCGGTATATAACGGGGTTTACTTGCCCTGGGTGCCAGGAAGACACTCGGTATATAACGGAGTTTACCTGCCTTGGGTGTCAGGAAGACACTCGGTATATAACGGGGTTTACTTGCCCTGGGTGTCAGGAAGACACTCGGTATATAACGGGGTTTACTTGCCCTGGGTGTCAGAAAGACACTCGATATATAAAGGAGATTACTTGCCCTGGGTGTCAGGAAGACACTCGGTATATAACGGGGTTTACTTGCCCTGGGTGTCAGGAAGACACTCGGTATATAACGGGGTTTACTTGCCCTGGGTATCAGGAAGACACTCGGTATATATAGGAGTTTACTTGCCTTGGGTGTCAGAAAGACACTCGGTATATAACGGGGTTTACTTGCCCTGGGTGTCAGGAAGACACTCGGTATATAACGGGGTTTACTTGCCCTGGGTGTCAGGAAGACACTCGGTATATAACGGGGTTTACTTGCCCTGGGTGTCAGGAAGACACATGATATATAACGGGGTTTAATTGCCCTGGGTGTCAAGAAGATACTCGGTATATAACGGGGTTTACTTGCCCTGGGTGTCAGGAAGACACTCGGTATATAACGGGGTTTACTTGCCCTGGGTGTCAAGAAGACACTCGGTATATAACGGGGTTTACTTGCCCTGCGTGTCAGGAAGACACTCGGTATATAACGGAGTTTAATTGCCCAGGGTGTCAGGAAGACACTCGGTATATAACGGAGTTTACTTGCCTTGGCTGTCAGGAAGACACTCGGTATATAACGGGGTTTACTTGCCCTGGGTGTCAGGAAGACACTCGGTATATAACGGAGTTTACTTGCCTTGGGTGTCAGGAAGACACTCGGTATATAACGGGGTTTACTTGCCCTGGGTGTCAGGAAGACACTCGTTATATAACGGGGTTTACTTGCCCTGGGTGTCAGGAAGACACTCGGTATATAACGGGGTTTACTTGCCCTGGGTGTCAGGAAGACACACGGTATATAACGGGGTTTACTTGCCCTGGGTGTCAGGAAGACACTCGGTATATAACGGGGTTTACTTGCCCTGGGTGTCAGGAAGACACTCGGTATATAACGGGGTTTACATGCCCTGGGTGTCAGGAAGACACTCGGTATATAACGGAGTTTACCTGCCTTGGGTGTCAGGAAGACACTCGGTATATAACGGGGTTTAATTGCCCTGGGTGTCAGGAAGACACTCGGTATATAACGGGGTTTACTTGCCCTGGGTGTCAGGAAGACACTCGGTATATAACGGGGTTTACTTGCCCTGGGTGTCAGGAAGACACTTGGTATATAACGGAGTTTACTTGCCTTGGGTGTCAGGAAGACACTCGATATATAACGGGGTTTACTTGCCCTGGGTGTCAGGAAGACACTCGGTATATAACGGGGTTTACTTGCCCTGGGTGTCAGAAAGACACTTGATATGTAAAGGAGATTACTTGCCCTGGGTGTCAGGAAGACACTCGGTATATAACGGGGTTTACTTGCCCTGGGTGTCAGGAAGTCACTCGGTATATAACGGGGTTTACTTGCCCTGGGTGTCAGGAAGACACTCGGTATATAACGGAGTTTACCTGCCTTGGGTGTCAGGAAGACACTCGGTATATAACGGGGTTTACTTGCCCTGGGTGTCAGGAAGACACTCGGTATATAACGGGGTTTACTTGCCCTGGGTGTCAGAAAGACACTCGATATATAAAGGAGATTACTTGCCCTGGGTGTCAGGAAGACACTCGGTATATAACGGGGTTTACTTGCCCTGGGTGTCAGGAAGACACTCGGTATATAACGGGGTTTACTTGCCCTGGGTATCAGGAAGACACTCGGTATATATAGGAGTTTACTTGCCTTGGGTGTCAGAAAGACACTCGGTATATAACGGGGTTTACTTGCCCTGGGTGTCAGGAAGACACTCGGTATATAACGGGGTTTACTTGCCCTGGGTGTCAGGAAGACACTCGGTATATAACGGGGTTTACTTGCCCTGGGTGTCAGGAAGACACTCGGTATATAACGGGGTTTACTTGCCCTGGGTGTCAGGAAGACACTCGGTATATAACGGGGTTTACTTGCCCTGGGTGTCAGGAAGACACTCGGTATATAACGGGGTTTACTTGCCCTGGGTGTCAGGAATACACTCGGTATATAACGGGGTTTACTTGCCCTGGGTGTCAGGAAGACACTCGGTATATAACGGAGTTTACTTGCCTTGGGTGTCAGGAAGACACTCGGTATATAACGGGGTTTAATTGCCCTGGGTGTCAGGAAGACACTTGATATATAAAGGAGATTACTTGCCCTGGGTGTCAGGAAGACACTCGGTATATAACGGAGTTTACTTGCCTTGGGTGTCAGGAAGACACTCGGTATATAACGGGGTTTACTTGCCCTGGGTGTCAGGAAGACACTCGGTATATAACGGGGTTTACTTGCCCTGGGTGTCAGGAAGACACTTGGTATATAACGGAGTTTACTTGCCTTGGGTGTCAGGAAGACACTCGATATATAACGGGGTTTACTTGCCCTGGGTGTCAGGAAGACACTCGGTATATAACGGGGTTTACTTGCCCTGGGTGTCAGAAAGACACTTGATATATAAAGGAGATTACTTGCCCTGGGTGTCAGGAAGACACTCGGTATATAACGGGGTTTACCTGCCCTGGGTGTCAGGAAGACACTCGATATATAACGGGGTTTACTTGCCCTGGGTGTCAGGAAGACACTCGGTATATAACGGGGTTTACTTGCCTTGGGTGTCAGGAAGACACTCGGTATATAACGGGGTTTACTTGCCCTGGGTGTCAGGAAGACACTCGGTATATAACGGGGTTTACTTGCCCTGGGTGTCAGAAAGACACTTGATATATAAAGGAGATTACTTGCCCTGGGTGTCAGGAAGACACTCGGTATATAACGGGGTTTACTTGCCCTGGGTGTCAGGAAGACTCTCGGTATCTAACGGAGTTTACTTGCCCTGGGTGACAGAAAGACACTCGGTATATAACGGGGTTTACTTGCCCTGGGTGTCAGGAAGACACTCGGTATATAACGGGGTTTACTTGCCCTGGGTGTCAGGAAGACACTCGGTATATAACGGAGTTTACTTGCCCTGGGTGTCAGGAAGACACTCGGTATATATCGGAGTTTACTTGCCCTGGGTGTCAGGAAGACACTTGGTATATAACGGGGTTTACTTGCCCTGGGTGTCAGGAAGACACTCGGTATATAACGGGGTTTACTTGCCCTGGGTGTCAGGAAGACACTCGGTATATAACGGGGTTTACTTGCCCTGGGTGTCAGGAAGACACTCGGTATATAACGGGGTTTACTTGCCCTGGGTGTCAGGAATACACTCGGTATATAACGGGGTTTACTTGCCCTGGGTGTCAGGAAGACACTCGGTATATAACGGAGTTTACTTGCCTTGGGTGTCAGGAAGACACTCGGTATATAACGGGGTTTAATTGCCCTGGGTGTCAGGAAGACACTTGATATATAAAGGAGATTACTTGCCCTGGGTGTCAGGAAGACACTCGGTATATAACGGAGTTTACTTGCCTTGGGTGTCAGGAAGACACTCGGTATATAACGGGGTTTACTTGCCCTGGGTGTCAGGAAGACACTCGGTATATAACGGGGTTTACTTGCCCTGGGTGTCAGGAAGACACTTGGTATATAACGGAGTTTACTTGCCTTGGGTGTCAGGAAGACACTCGATATATAACGGGGTTTACTTGCCCTGGGTGTCAGGAAGACACTCGGTATATAACGGGGTTTACTTGCCCTGGGTGTCAGAAAGACACTTGATATATAAAGGAGATTACTTGCCCTGGGTGTCAGGAAGACACTCGGTATATAACGGGGTTTACCTGCCCTGGGTGTCAGGAAGACACTCGATATATAACGGGGTTTACTTGCCCTGGGTGTCAGGAAGACACTCGGTATATAACGGGGTTTACTTGCCTTGGGTGTCAGGAAGACACTCGGTATATAACGGGGTTTACTTGCCCTGGGTGTCAGGAAGACACTCGGTATATAACGGGGTTTACTTGCCCTGGGTGTCAGAAAGACACTTGATATATAAAGGAGATTACTTGCCCTGGGTGTCAGGAAGACACTCGGTATATAACGGGGTTTACTTGCCCTGGGTGTCAGGAAGACTCTCGGTATCTAACGGAGTTTACTTGCCCTGGGTGACAGAAAGACACTCGGTATATAACGGGGTTTACTTGCCCTGGGTGTCAGGAAGACACTCGGTATATAACGGGGTTTACTTGCCCTGGGTGTCAGGAAGACACTCGGTATATAACGGAGTTTACTTGCCCTGGGTGTCAGGAAGACACTCGGTATATATCGGAGTTTACTTGCCCTGGGTGTCAGGAAGACACTTGGTATATAACGGGGTTTACTTGCCCTGGGTGTCAGGAAGACACTCGGTATATAACGGGGTTTACTTGCCCTGGGTGTCAGGAAGACACTCGGTATATAACGGGGTTTACTTGCCCTGGGTGTCAGGAAGACACTCGGTATATAACGGGGTTTACTTGCCCTGGGTGTCAGGAAGACACTCGGTATATAACGGAGTTTACTTGCCTTGGGTGTCAGAAAGACACTCGGTATATAACGGGGTTTAATTGCCCTGGGTGTCAGGAAGACACTTGATATATAAAGCAGATTACTTGCCCTGGGTGTCAGGAAGACACTCGGTATATAACGGAGTTTACTTGCCTCGGGTGTCAGGAAGACACTCGGTATATAACGGGGTTTACTTGCCCTGGGTGTCAGGAAGACATTCGGTATATAACGGGGTTTACTTGCCCTGGGTGTCAGGAAGACACTTGGTATATAACGGAGTTTACTTGCCTTGGGTGTCAGGAAGACACTCGATATATAACGGGGTTTACTTGCCCTGGGTGTCAGGAAGACACTCGGTATATAACGGGGTTTACTTGCCCTGGGTGTCAGAAAGACACTTGATATATAAAGGAGATTACTTGCCCTGGGTGTCAGGAAGACACTCCGTATATAACGGGGTTTACTTGCCCTGGGTGTCAGGAAGACACTCGGTATATAACGGGGTTTACTTGCCCTGGGTGTCAGGAAGACACTCGGTATATAACGGAGTTTACTTGCCTTGGGTGTCAGGAAGACACTCGGTATATAACGGGGTTTACTTGCCCTGGGTGTCAGGAAGACACTCGGTATATAACGGGGTTTACTTGCCCTGGGTGTCAGAAAGACACTCGATATATAAAGGAGATTACTTGCCCTGGGTGTCAGGAAGACACTCAGTATATAACGGGGTTTACTTGCCCTGGGTGTCAGGAAGACACTTGGTATATAACGGGGTTTACTTGCCCTGGGTGTCAGGAAGACACTCGGTATATAACAGAGTTTACTTGCCTTGGGTGTCAGGAAGACACTCGGTATATAACGGGGTTTACTTGCCCTGGGTGTCAGGAAGACACTCGGTATATAACGGGGTTTACTTGCCCTGGGTGTCAGAAAGACACTCGATATATAAAGGGGATTACTTGCCCTGGGTGTCAGGAAGACACTCGTTATATAACGGGGTTTACTTGCCCTGGGTGTCAGGAAGACACTCGGTATATAACGGGGTTTACTTGCCCTGGGTGTCAGGAAGACACACGGTATATAACGGGGTTTACTTGCCCTGGGTGTCAGGAAGACACTCGGTATATAACGGGGTTTACTTGCCCTGGGTGTCAGGAAGACACTCGGTATATAACGGGGTTTACTTGCCCTGGGTGTCAGGAAGACACTCGGTATATAACGGAGTTTACCTGCCTTGGGTGTCAGGAAGACACTCGGTATATAACGGGGTTTAATTGCCCTGGGTGTCAGGAAGACACTCGGTATATAACGGGGTTTACTTGCCCTGGGTGTCAGGAAGACACTCGGTATATAACGGGGTTTACTTGCCCTGGGTGTCAGGAAGACACTTGGTATATAACGGAGTTTACTTGCCTTGGGTGTCAGGAAGACACTCGATATATAACGGGGTTTACTTGCCCTGGGTGTCAGGAAGACACTCGGTATATAACGGGGTTTACTTGCCCTGGGTGTCAGAAAGACACTTGATATGTAAAGGAGATTACTTGCCCTGGGTGTCAGGAAGACACTCGGTATATAACGGGGTTTACTTGCCCTGGGTGTCAGGAAGTCACTCGGTATATAACGGGGTTTACTTGCCCTGGGTGTCAGGAAGACACTCGGTATATAACGGAGTTTACCTGCCTTGGGTGTCAGGAAGACACTCGGTATATAACGGGGTTTACTTGCCCTGGGTGTCAGGAAGACACTCGGTATATAACGGGGTTTACTTGCCCTGGGTGTCAGAAAGACACTCGATATATAAAGGAGATTACTTGCCCTGGGTGTCAGGAAGACACTCGGTATATAACGGGGTTTACTTGCCCTGGGTGTCAGGAAGACACTCGGTATATAACGGGGTTTACTTGCCCTGGGTATCAGGAAGACACTCGGTATATATAGGAGTTTACTTGCCTTGGGTGTCAGAAAGACACTCGGTATATAACGGGGTTTACTTGCCCTGGGTGTCAGGAATACACTCGGTATATAACGGGGTTTACTTGCCCTGGGTGTCAGGAAGACACTCGGTATATAACGGAGTTTACTTGCCTTGGGTGTCAGGAAGACACTCGGTATATAACGGGGTTTAATTGCCCTGGGTGTCAGGAAGACACTTGATATATAAAGGAGATTACTTGCCCTGGGTGTCAGGAAGACACTCGGTATATAACGGAGTTTACTTGCCTTGGGTGTCAGGAAGACACTCGGTATATAACGGGGTTTACTTGCCCTGGGTGTCAGGAAGACACTCGGTATATAACGGGGTTTACTTGCCCTGGGTGTCAGGAAGACACTTGGTATATAACGGAGTTTACTTGCTATGGGTGTCAGGAAGACACTCGATATATAACGGGGTTTACTTGCCCTGGGTGTCAGGAAGACACTCGGTATATAACGGGGTTTACTTGCCCTGGGTGTCAGAAAGACACTTGATATATAAAGGAGATTACTTGCCCTGGGTGTCAGGAAGACACTCGGTATATAACGGGGTTTACCTGCCCTGGGTGTCAGGAAGACACTCGATATATAACGGGGTTTACTTGCCCTGGGTGTCAGGAAGACACTCGGTATATAACGGGGTTTACTTGCCTTGGGTGTCAGGAAGACACTCGGTATATAACGGGGTTTACTTGCCCTGGGTGTCAGGAAGACACTCGGTATATAACGGGGTTTACTTGCCCTGGGTGTCAGAAAGACACTTGATATATAAAGGAGATTACTTGCCCTGGGTGTCAGGAAGACACTCGGTATATAACGGGGTTTACTTGCCCTGGGTGTCAGGAAGACTCTCGGTATCTAACGGAGTTTACTTGCCCTGGGTGACAGAAAGACACTCGGTATATAACGGGGTTTACTTGCCCTGGGTGTCAGGAAGACACTCGGTATATAACGGGGTTTACTTGCCCTGGGTGTCAGGAAGACACTCGGTATATAACGGAGTTTACTTGCCCTGGGTGTCAGGAAGACACTCGGTATATATCGGAGTTTACTTGCCCTGGGTGTCAGGAAGACACTTGGTATATAACGGGGTTTACTTGCCCTGGGTGTCAGGAAGACACTCGGTATATAACGGGGTTTACTTGCCCTGGGTGTCAGGAAGACACTCGGTATATAACGGGGTTTACTTGCCCTGGGTGTCAGGAAGACACTCGGTATATAACGGGGTTTACTTGCCCTGGGTGTCAGGAAGACACTCGGTATATAACGGAGTTTACTTGCCTTGGGTGTCAGAAAGACACTCGGTATATAACGGGGTTTAATTGCCCTGGGTGTCAGGAAGACACTTGATATATAAAGCAGATTACTTGCCCTGGGTGTCAGGAAGACACTCGGTATATAACGGAGTTTACTTGCCTCGGGTGTCAGGAAGACACTCGGTATATAACGGGGTTTACTTGCCCTGGGTGTCAGGAAGACATTCGGTATATAACGGGGTTTACTTGCCCTGGGTGTCAGGAAGACACTTGGTATATAACGGAGTTTACTTGCCTTGGGTGTCAGGAAGACACTCGATATATAACGGGGTTTACTTGCCCTGGGTGTCAGGAAGACACTCGGTATATAACGGGGTTTACTTGCCCTGGGTGTCAGAAAGACACTTGATATATAAAGGAGATTACTTGCCCTGGGTGTCAGGAAGACACTCCGTATATAACGGGGTTTACTTGCCCTGGGTGTCAGGAAGACACTCGGTATATAACGGGGTTTACTTGCCCTGGGTGTCAGGAAGACACTCGGTATATAACGGAGTTTACTTGCCTTGGGTGTCAGGAAGACACTCGGTATATAACGGGGTTTACTTGCCCTGGGTGTCAGGAAGACACTCGGTATATAACGGGGTTTACTTGCCCTGGGTGTCAGAAAGACACTCGATATATAAAGGAGATTACTTGCCCTGGGTGTCAGGAAGACACTCAGTATATAACGGGGTTTACTTGCCCTGGGTGTCAGGAAGACACTTGGTATATAACGGGGTTTACTTGCCCTGGGTGTCAGGAAGACACTCGGTATATAACAGAGTTTACTTGCCTTGGGTGTCAGGAAGACACTCGGTATATAACGGGGTTTACTTGCCCTGGGTGTCAGGAAGACACTCGGTATATAACGGGGTTTACTTGCCCTGGGTGTCAGAAAGACACTCGATATATAAAGGGGATTACTTGCCCTGGGTGTCAGGAAGACACTCGTTATATAACGGGGTTTACTTGCCCTGGGTGTCAGGAAGACACTCGGTATATAACGGGGTTTACTTGCCCTGGGTGTCAGGAAGACACACGGTATATAACGGGGTTTACTTGCCCTGGGTGTCAGGAAGACACTCGGTATATAACGGGGTTTACTTGCCCTGGGTGTCAGGAAGACACTCGGTATATAACGGGGTTTACTTGCCCTGGGTGTCAGGAAGACACTCGGTATATAACGGAGTTTACCTGCCTTGGGTGTCAGGAAGACACTCGGTATATAACGGGGTTTAATTGCCCTGGGTGTCAGGAAGACACTCGGTATATAACGGGGTTTACTTGCCCTGGGTGTCAGGAAGACACTCGGTATATAACGGGGTTTACTTGCCCTGGGTGTCAGGAAGACACTTGGTATATAACGGAGTTTACTTGCCTTGGGTGTCAGGAAGACACTCGATATATAACGGGGTTTACTTGCCCTGGGTGTCAGGAAGACACTCGGTATATAACGGGGTTTACTTGCCCTGGGTGTCAGAAAGACACTTGATATGTAAAGGAGATTACTTGCCCTGGGTGTCAGGAAGACACTCGGTATATAACGGGGTTTACTTGCCCTGGGTGTCAGGAAGTCACTCGGTATATAACGGGGTTTACTTGCCCTGGGTGTCAGGAAGACACTCGGTATATAACGGAGTTTACCTGCCTTGGGTGTCAGGAAGACACTCGGTATATAACGGGGTTTACTTGCCCTGGGTGTCAGGAAGACACTCGGTATATAACGGGGTTTACTTGCCCTGGGTGTCAGAAAGACACTCGATATATAAAGGAGATTACTTGCCCTGGGTGTCAGGAAGACACTCGGTATATAACGGGGTTTACTTGCCCTGGGTGTCAGGAAGACACTCGGTATATAACGGGGTTTACTTGCCCTGGGTATCAGGAAGACACTCGGTATATATAGGAGTTTACTTGCCTTGGGTGTCAGAAAGACACTCGGTATATAACGGGGTTTACTTGCCCTGGGTGTCAGGAAGACACTCGGTATATAACGGGGTTTACTTGCCCTGGGTGTCAGGAAGACACTCGGTATATAACGGGGTTTACTTGCCCTGGGTGTCAGGAAGACACTTGGTATATAACGGAGTTTACTTGCCTTGGGTGTCAGGAAGACACTCGATATATAACGGGGTTTACTTGCCCTGGGTGTCAGGAAGACACTCGGTATATAACGGGGTTTACTTGCCCTGGGTGTCAGAAAGACACTTGATATGTAAAGGAGATTACTTGCCCTGGGTGTCAGGAAGACACTCGGTATATAACGGGGTTTACTTGCCCTGGGTGTCAGGAAGTCACTCGGTATATAACGGGGTTTACTTGCCCTGGGTGTCAGGAAGACACTCGGTATATAACGGAGTTTACCTGCCTTGGGTGTCAGGAAGACACTCGGTATATAACGGGGTTTACTTGCCCTGGGTGTCAGGAAGACACTCGGTATATAACGGGGTTTACTTGCCCTGGGTGTCAGAAAGACACTCGATATATAAAGGAGATTACTTGCCCTGGGTGTCAGGAAGACACTCGGTATATAACGGGGTTTACTTGCCCTGGGTGTCAGGAAGACACTCGGTATATAACGGGGTTTACTTGCCCTGGGTATCAGGAAGACACTCGGTATATATAGGAGTTTACTTGCCTTGGGTGTCAGAAAGACACTCGGTATATAACGGGGTTTACTTGCCCTGGGTGTCAGGAAGACACTCGGTATATAACGGGGTTTACTTGCCCTGGGTGTCAGGAAGACACTCGGTATATAACGGGGTTTACTTGCCCTGGGTGTCAGGAAGACACATGATATATAACGGGGTTTACTTGCCCTGGGTGTCAAGAAGACACTCGGTATATAACGGGGTTTACTTGCCCTGGGTGTCAGGAAGACACTCGGTATATAACGGGGTTTACTTGCCCTGGGTGTCAGGAAGACACTCGGTATATAACGGGGTTTACTTGCCCTGGGTGTCAGGAAGACACTCGGTATATAACGGAGTTTACTTGCCTTGGCTGTCAGGAAGACACTCGGTATATAACGGGGTTTACTTGCCCTGGGTGTCAGGAAGACACTCGGTATATAACGGAGTTTACTTGCCTTGGGTGTCAGGAAGACACTCGGTATATAACGGGGTTTACTTGCCCTGGGTGTCAGGAAGACACTCGGTATATAACGGGGTTTACTTGCCCTGGGTGTCAGGAAGACACTCGTTATATAACGGGGTTTACTTGCCCTGGGTGTCAGGAAGACACTCGGTATATAACGGGGTTTACTTGCCCTGGGTGTCAGGAAGACACACGGTATATAACGGGGTTTACTTGCCTTGGGTGTCAGGAAGACACTCGGTATATAACGGGGTTTACTTGCCCTGGGTGTCAGGAAGACACTCGGTATATAACGGGGTTTACATGCCCTGGGTGTCAGGAAGACACTCGGTATATAACGGAGTTTACCTGCCTTGGGTGTCAGGAAGACACTCGGTATATAACGGGGTTTAATTGCCCTGGGTGTCAGGAAGACACTCGGTATATAACGGGGTTTACTTGCCCTGGGTGTCAGGAAGACACTCGGTATATAACGGGGTTTACTTGCCCTGGGTGTCAGGAAGACACTTGGTATATAACGGAGTTTACTTGCCTTGGGTGTCAGGAAGACACTCGATATATAACGGGGTTTACTTGCCCTGGGTGTCAGGAAGACACTCGGTATATAACGGGGTTTACTTGCCCTGGGTGTCAGAAAGACACTTGATATGTAAAGGAGATTACTTGCCCTGGGTGTCAGGAAGACACTCGGTATATAACGGGGTTTACTTGCCCTGGGTGTCAGGAAGTCACTCGGTATATAACGGGGTTTACTTGCCCTGGGTGTCAGGAAGACACTCGGTATATAACGGAGTTTACCTGCCTTGGGTCTCAGGAAGACACTCGGTATATAACGGGGTTTACTTGCCCTGGGTGTCAGGAAGACACTCGGTATATAACGGGGTTTACTTGCCCTGGGTGTCAGAAAGACACTCGATATATAAAGGAGATTACTTGCCCTGGGTGTCAGGAAGACACTCGGTATATAACGGGGTTTACTTGCCCTGGGTGTCAGGAAGACACTCGGTATATAACGGGGTTTACTTGCCCTGGGTATCAGGAAGACACTCGGTATATATAGGAGTTTACTTGCCTTGGGTGTCAGAAAGACACTCGGTATATAACGGGGTTTACTTGCCCTGGGTGTCAGGAAGACACTCGGTATATAACGGGGTTTACTTGCCCTGGGTGTCAGGAAGACACTCGGTATATAACGGGGTTTACTTGCCCTGGGTGTCAGGAAGACACTCGGTATATAACGGGGTTTACTTGCCCTGGGTGTCAGGAAGACACTTGGTATATAACGGAGTTTACTTGCCTTGGGTGTCAGGAAGACACTCGATATATAACGGGGTTTACTTGCCCTGGGTGTCAGGAAGACACTCGGTATATAACGGGGTTTACTTGCCCTGGGTGTCAGAAAGACACTTGATATATAAAGGAGATTACTTGCCCTGGGTGTCAGGAAGACACTCGGTATATAACGGGGTTTACCTGCCCTGGGTGTCAGGAAGACACTCGGTATATAACGGGGTTTACTTGCCCTGGGTGTCAGGAAGACACTCGGTATATAACGGGGTTTACTTGCCTTGGGTGTCAGGAAGACACTCGGTATATAACGGGGTTTACTTGCCCTGGGTGTCAGGAAGACACTCGGTATATAACGGGGTTTACTTGCCCTGGGTGTCAGAAAGACACTTGATATATAAAGGAGATTACTTGCCCTGGGTGTCAGGAAGACACTCGGTATATAACGGGGTTTACTTGCCCTGGGTGTCAGGAAGACTCTCGGTATCTAACGGAGTTTACTTGCCCTGGGTGACAGAAAGACACTCGGTATATAACGGGGTTTACTTGCCCTGGGTGTCAGGAAGACACTCGGTATATAACGGGGTTTACTTGCCCTGGGTGTCAGGAAGACACTCGGTATATAACGGAGTTTACTTGCCCTGGGTGTCAGGAAGACACTCGGTATATATCGGAGTTTACTTGCCCTGGGTGTCAGGAAGACACTTGGTATATAACGGGGTTTACTTGCCTTGGGTGTCAGGAAGACACTCGGTATATAACGGGGTTTACTTGCCCTGGGTGTCAGGAAGACACTCGGTATATAACGGGGTTTACTTGCCCTGGGTGTCAGGAAGACACTCGGTATATAACGGGGTTTACTTGCCCTGGGTGTCAGGAAGACACTCGGTATATAACGGAGTTTACTTGCCTTGGGTGTCAGAAAGACACTCGGTATATAACGGGGTTTAATTGCCCTGGGTGTCAGGAAGACACTTGATATATAAAGCAGATTACTTGCCCTGGGTGTCAGGAAGACACTCGGTATATAACGGAGTTTACTTGCCTCGGGTGTCAGGAAGACACTCGGTATATAACGGGGTTTACTTGCCCTGGGTGTCAGGAAGACATTCGGTATATAACGGGGTTTACTTGCCCTGGGTGTCAGGAAGACACTTGGTATATAACGGAGTTTACTTGCCTTGGGTGTCAGGAAGACACTCGATATATAACGGGGTTTACTTGCCCTGGGTGTCAGGAAGACACTCGGTATATAACGGGGTTTACTTGCCCTGGGTGTCAGAAAGACACTTGATATATAAAGGAGATTACTTGCCCTGGGTGTCAGGAAGACACTCCGTATATAACGGGGTTTACTTGCCCTGGGTGTCAGGAAGACACTCGGTATATAACGGGGTTTACTTGCCCTGGGTGTCAGGAAGACACTCGGTATATAACGGAGTTTACTTGCCTTGGATGTCAGGAAGACACTCGGTATATAACGGGGTTTACTTGCCCTGGGTGTCAGGAAGACACTCGGTATATAACGGGCTTTACTTGCCCTGGGTGTCAGAAAGACACTCGATATATAAAGGAGATTACTTGCCCTGGGTGTCAGGAAGACACTCAGTATATAACGGGGTTTACTTGCCCTGGGTGTCAGGAAGACACATGGTATATAACGGGGTTTACTTGCCCTGGGTGTCAGGAAGACACTCGGTATATAACAGAGTTTACTTGCCTTGGGTGTCAGGAAGACACTCGGTATATAACGGGGTTTACTTGCCCTGGGTGTCAGGAAGACACTCGGTATATAACGGGGTTTACTTGCCCTGGGTGTCAGAAAGACACTCGATATATAAAGGGGATTACTTGCCCTGGGTGTCAGGAAGACACTCGTTATATAACGGGGTTTACTTGCCCTGGGTGTCAGGAAGACACTCGGTATATAACGGGGTTTACTTGCCCTGGGTGTCAGGAAGACACACGGTATATAACGGGGTTTACTTGCACTGGGTGTCAGGAAGACACTCGGTATATAACGGGGTTTACTTGCCCTGGGTGTCAGGAAGACACTCGGTATATAACGGGGTTTACATGCCCTGGGTGTCAGGAAGACACTCGGTATATAACGGAGTTTACCTGCCTTGGGTGTCAGGAAGACACTCGGTATATAACGGGGTTTAATTGCCCTGGGTGTCAGGAAGACACTCGGTATATAACGGGGTTTACTTGCCCTGGGTGTCAGGAAGACACTCGGTATATAACGGGGTTTACTTGCCCTGGGTGTCAGGAAGTCACTCGGTATATAACGGGGTTTACTTGCCCTGGGTGTCAGGAAGACACTCGGTATATAACGGAGTTTACCTGCCTTGGGTCTCAGGAAGACACTCGGTATATAACGGGGTTTACTTGCCCTGGGTGTCAGGAAGACACTCGGTATATAACGGGGTTTACTTGCCCTGGGTGTCAGAAAGACACTCGATATATAAAGGAGATTACTTGCCCTGGGTGTCAGGAAGACACTCGGTATATAACGGGGTTTACTTGCCCTGGGTGTCAGGAAGACACTCGGTATATAACGGGGTTTACTTGCCCTGGGTATCAGGAAGACACTCGGTATATATAGGAGTTTACTTGCCTTGGGTGTCAGAAAGACACTCGGTATATAACGGGGTTTACTTGCCCTGGGTGTCAGGAAGACACTCGGTATATAACGGGGTTTACTTGCCCTGGGTGTCAGGAAGACACTCGGTATATAACGGGGTTTACTTGCCCTGGGTGTCAGGAAGACACTCGGTATATAACGGGGTTTACTTGCCCTGGGTGTCAGGAAGACACTTGGTATATAACGGAGTTTACTTGCCTTGGGTGTCAGGAAGACACTCGATATATAACGGGGTTTACTTGCCCTGGGTGTCAGGAAGACACTCGGTATATAACGGGGTTTACTTGCCCTGGGTGTCAGAAAGACACTTGATATATAAAGGAGATTACTTGCCCTGGGTGTCAGGAAGACACTCGGTATATAACGGGGTTTACCTGCCCTGGGTGTCAGGAAGACACTCGGTATATAACGGGGTTTACTTGCCCTGGGTGTCAGGAAGACACTCGGTATATAACGGGGTTTACTTGCCTTGGGTGTCAGGAAGACACTCGGTATATAACGGGGTTTACTTGCCCTGGGTGTCAGGAAGACACTCGGTATATAACGGGGTTTACTTGCCCTGGGTGTCAGAAAGACACTTGATATATAAAGGAGATTACTTGCCCTGGGTGTCAGGAAGACACTCGGTATATAACGGGGTTTACTTGCCCTGGGTGTCAGGAAGACTCTCGGTATCTAACGGAGTTTACTTGCCCTGGGTGACAGAAAGACACTCGGTATATAACGGGGTTTACTTGCCCTGGGTGTCAGGAAGACACTCGGTATATAACGGGGTTTACTTGCCCTGGGTGTCAGGAAGACACTCGGTATATAACGGAGTTTACTTGCCCTGGGTGTCAGGAAGACACTCGGTATATATCGGAGTTTACTTGCCCTGGGTGTCAGGAAGACACTTGGTATATAACGGGGTTTACTTGCCTTGGGTGTCAGGAAGACACTCGGTATATAACGGGGTTTACTTGCCCTGGGTGTCAGGAAGACACTCGGTATATAACGGGGTTTACTTGCCCTGGGTGTCAGGAAGACACTCGGTATATAACGGGGTTTACTTGCCCTGGGTGTCAGGAAGACACTCGGTATATAACGGAGTTTACTTGCCTTGGGTGTCAGAAAGACACCCGGTATATAACGGGGTTTAATTGCCCTGGGTGTCAGGAAGACACTTGATATATAAAGCAGATTACTTGCCCTGGGTGTCAGGAAGACACTCGGTATATAACGGAGTTTACTTGCCTCGGGTGTCAGGAAGACACTCGGTATATAACGGGGTTTACTTGCCCTGGGTGTCAGGAAGACATTCGGTATATAACGGGGTTTACTTGCCCTGGGTGTCAGGAAGACACTTGGTATATAACGGAGTTTACTTGCCTTGGGTGTCAGGAAGACACTCGATATATAACGGGGTTTACTTGCCCTGGGTGTCAGGAAGACACTCGGTATATAACGGGGTTTACTTGCCCTGGGTGTCAGAAAGACACTTGATATATAAAGGAGATTACTTGCCCTGGGTGTCAGGAAGACACTCCGTATATAACGGGGTTTACTTGCCCTGGGTGTCAGGAAGACACTCGGTATATAACGGGGTTTACTTGCCCTGGGTGTCAGGAAGACACTCGGTATATAACGGAGTTTACTTGCCTTGGATGTCAGGAAGACACTCGGTATATAACGGGGTTTACTTGCCCTGGGTGTCAGGAAGACACTCGGTATATAACGGGCTTTACTTGCCCTGGGTGTCAGAAAGACACTCGATATATAAAGGAGATTACTTGCCCTGGTTGTCAGGAAGACACTCAGTATATAACGGGGTTTACTTGCCCTGGGTGTCAGGAAGACACATGGTATATAACGGGGTTTACTTGCCCTGGGTGTCAGGAAGACACTCGGTATATAACAGAGTTTACTTGCCTTGGGTGTCAGGAAGACACTCGGTATATAACGGGGTTTACTTGCCCTGGGTGTCAGGAAGACACTCGGTATATAACGGGGTTTACTTGCCCTGGGTGTCAGAAAGACACTCGATATATAAAGGGGATTACTTGCCCTGGGTGTCAGGAAGACACTCGTTATATAACGGGGTTTACTTGCCCTGGGTGTCAGGAAGACACTCGGTATATAACGGGGTTTACTTGCCCTGGGTGTCAGGAAGACACACGGTATATAACGGGGTTTACTTGCACTGGGTGTCAGGAAGACACTCGGTATATAACGGGGTTTACTTGCCCTGGGTGTCAGGAAGACACTCGGTATATAACGGGGTTTACATGCCCTGGGTGTCAGGAAGACACTCGGTATATAACGGAGTTTACCTGCCTTGGGTGTCAGGAAGACACTCGGTATATAACGGGGTTTAATTGCCCTGGGTGTCAGGAAGACACTCGGTATATAACGGGGTTTACTTGCCCTGGGTGTCAGGAAGACACTCGGTATATAACGGGGTTTACTTGCCCTGGGTGTCAGGAAGACACTTGGTATATAACGGAGTTTACTTGCCTTGGGTGTCAGGAAGACACTCGATATATAACGTGGTTTACTTGCCCTGGGTGTCAGGAAGACACTCGGTATATAACGGGGTTTACTTGCCCTGGGTGTCAGAAAGACACTTGATATGTAAAGGAGATTACTTGCCCTGGGTGTCAGGAAGACACTCGGTATATAACGGGGTTTACTTGCCCTGGGTGTCAGGAAGTCACTCGGTATATAACGGGGTTTACTTGCCCTGGGTGTCAGGAAGACACTCGGTATATAACGGAGTTTACCTGCCTTGGGTGTCAGGAAGACACTCGGTATATAACGGGGTTTACTTGCCCTGGGTGTCAGGAAGACACTCGGTATATAACGGGGTTTACTTGCCCTGGGTGTCAGAAAGACACTCGATATATAAAGGAGATTACTTGCCCTGGGTGTCAGGAAGACACTCGGTATATAACGGGGTTTACTTGCCCTGGGTGTCAGGAAGACACTCGGTATATAACGGGGTTTACTTGCCCTGGGTATCAGGAAGACACTCGGTATATATAGGAGTTTACTTGCCTTGGGTGTCAGAAAGACACTCGGTATATAACGGGGTTTACTTGCCCTGGGTGTCAGGAAGACACTCGGTATATAACGGGGTTTACTTGCCCTGGGTGTCAGGAAGACACTCGGTATATAACGGGGTTTACTTGCCCTGGGTGTCAGGAAGACACTCGGTATATAACGGGGTTTACTTGCCCTGGGTGTCAGGAAGACACTCGGTATATAACGGGGTTTACTTGCCCTGGGTGTCAGGAAGACACTCGGTATATAACGGGGTTTACTTGCCCTGGGTGTCAGGAAGACACTCGGTATATAACGGGGTTTACTTGCCCTGGGTGTCAGGAATACACTCGGTATATAACGGGGTTTACTTGCCCTGGGTGTCAGGAAGACACTCGGTATATAACGGAGTTTACTTGCCTTGGGTGTCAGGAAGACACTCGGTATATAACGGGGTTTAATTGCCCTGGGTGTCAGGAAGACACTTGATATATAAAGGAGATTACTTGCCCTGGGTGTCAGGAAGACACTCGGTATATAACGGAGTTTACTTGCCTTGGGTGTCAGGAAGACACTCGGTATATAACGGGGTTTACTTGCCCTGGGTGTCAGGAAGACACTCGGTATATAACGGGGTTTACTTGCCCTGGGTGTCAGGAAGACACTTGGTATATAACGGAGTTTACTTGCCTTGGGTGTCAGGAAGACACTCGATATATAACGGGGTTTACTTGCCCTGGGTGTCAAGAAGACACTCGGTATATAACGGGGTTTACTAGCCCTGGGTGTCAGAAAGACACTTGATATATAAAGGAGATTACTTGCCCCGGGTGTCAGGAAGACACTCGGTATATAACGGGGTTTACCTGCCCTGGGTGTCAGGAAGACACTCGGTATATAACGGGGTTTACTTGCCCTGGGTGTCAGGAAGACACTCGGTATATAACGGGGTTTACTTGCCTTGGGTGTCAGGAAGACACTCGGTATATAACGGGGTTTACTTGCCCTGGGTGTCAGGAAGACACTCGGTATATAACGGGGTTTACTTGCCCTGGGTGTCAGAAAGACACTTGATATATAAAGGAGATTACTTGCCCTGGGTGTCAGGAAGACACTCGGTATATAACGGGGTTTACTTGCCCTGGGTGTCAGGAAGACTCTCGCTATCTAACGGAGTTTACTTGCCCTGGGTGACAGAAAGACACTCGGTATATAACGGGGTTTACTTGCCCTGGGTGTCAGGAAGACACTCGGTATATAACGGGGTTTACTTGCCCTGGGTGTCAGGAAGACACTCGGTATATAACGGAGTTTACTTGCCCTGGGTGTCAGGAAGACACTCGGTATATATCGGAGTTTACTTGCCCTGGGTGTCAGGAAGACACTTGGTATATAACGGGGTTTACTTGCCCTGGGTGTCAGGAAGACACTCGGTATATAACGGGGTTTACTTGCCCTGGGTGTCAGGAAGACACTCGGTATATAACGGGGTTTACTTGCCCTGGGTGTCAGGAAGACACTCGGTATATAACGGGGTTTACTTGCCCTGGGTGTCAGGAAGACACTCGGTATATAACGGAGTTTACTTGCCTTGGGTGTCAGAAAGACACTCGGTATATAACGGGGTTTAATTGCCCTGGGTGTCAGGAAGACACTTGATATATAAAGCAGATTACTTGCCCTGGGTGTCAGGAAGACACTCGGTATATAACGGAGTTTACTTGCCTCGGGTGTCAGGAAGACACTCGGTATATAACGGAGTTTACTTGCCTTGGGTGTCAGGAAGACACTCGGTATATAACGGGGTTTACTTGCCCTGGGTGTCAGGAAGACACTCGGTATATAACGGGGTTTACTTGCCCTGGGTGTCAGGAAGACACTCGGTATATAACGGAGTTTGCTTGCCTTGGGTGTAAGGAAGACACTCGGTATATAACGGCGTTTACTTGCCCTGGGTGTCAGGAAGGCACTCGGTATATAATGGGGTTTACTTGCCCTGGTCGTCAGGAAGACACTCGGTATATAACGGGGTTTACTTGCCCTGGGTGTCAGGAAGACACTGGGTCTATAACGGGGTTTACTTGCCCTGGGTGTCAGGAAGACACTCGGTATATAACGGGGTTTACTTGCCCTGGGTGTCAGGAAGACACTCGGTATATAACGGGGTTTACTTGCCCTGGGTGTCAGGAAGACACTCGGTATATAACGGGGTTTACTTGCCCTGGGTGTCAAGAAGACACTCGCTATATAACGGGGTTTACTTGCCCTGGGTGTCAGAAAGACACTTGATATATAAAGGAGATTACTTGCCCTGTGTGTCAGGAAGACACTCGGTATATAACGGGGTTTACTTGCCCTGGGTGTCAGGAAGACACTCGGTATATAACGGGGTTTACTTGCCCTGGGTGTCAGGAAGACACTCGGTATATAACGGGGTTTACTTGCCCTGGGTGTCAGAAAGACACTTGATATATAAAGGAGATTACTTGCCCTGGGTGTCAGGAAGACACTCGGTATATAACGGGGTTTACTTGCCTTGGGTGTCAGGAAGACACTCGGTATATAACGGAGTTTACTTGCCCTGGGTTTCAGGAAGACACTCGGTATATAACGGGGTTTACTTGCCCTGGGTGTCAGGAAGACACTCCGTATATAACGGGGTTTACTTGCCCTGGGTGTCAGGAAGACACTCGGTATATAACGGGGTTTACTTGCCCTGGGTGTCAGGAAGACACTCGGTATATAACGGAGTTTACTTGCCTTGGGTGTCAGGAAGACACTCGGTATATAACGGGGTTTACTTGCCCTGGGTGTCAGGAAGACACTCGGTATATAACGGGGTTTACTTGCCCTGGGTGTCAGGAAGACACTCGGTATATAACGGAGTTTACTTGCCTTGGGTGTCAGGAAGACACTCGATATATAACGGGGTTTACTTGCCCTGGGTGTCAGGAAGACACTCGGTATATAACGGGGTTTACTTGCCCTGGGTGTCAGAAAGACACTTGATATATAAAGGAGATTACTTGCCCTGGGTGTCAGGAAGACACTCCGTATATAACGGGGTTTACTTGCCCTGGGTGTCAGGAAGACACTCGGTATATAACGGGGTTTACTTGCCCTGGGTGTCAGGAAGACACTCGGTATATAACGGAGTTTACTTGCCTTGGGTGTCAGGAAGACACTCGGTATATAACGGGGTTTACTTGCCCTGGGTGTCAGGAAGACACTCGGTATATAACGGGGTTTACTTGCCCTGGGTGTCAGAAAGACACTCGATATATAAAGGAGATTACTTGCCCTGGGTGTCAGGAAGACACTCAGTATATAACGGGGTTTACTTGCCCTGGGTGTCAGGAAGACACTTGGTATATAACGGGGTTTACTTGCCCTGGGTGTCAGGAAGACACTCGGTATATAACAGAGTTTACTTGCCTTGGGTGTCAGGAAGACACTCGGTATATAACGGGGTTTACTTGCCCTGGGTGTCAGGAAGACACTCGGTATATAACGGGGTTTACTTGCCCTGGGTGTCAGAAAGACACTCGATATATAAAGGGGATTACTTGCCCTGGGTGTCAGGAAGATACTCGGTATATAACGGGGTTTACTTGCCCTGGGTGTCAGGAAGTCACTCGGTATATAACGGGGTTTACTTGCCCTGGGTGTCAGGAAGACACTCGGTATATAACGGAGTTTACTTGCCTTGGGTGTCAGGAAGACACTCGGTATATAACGGGGTTTACTTGCCCTGGGTGTCAGGAAGACACTCGGTATATAACGGGGTTTACTTGCCCTGGGTGTCAGGAAGACACTCGGTATATAACGGAGTTTGCTTGCCTTGGGTGTAAGGAAGACACTCGGTATATAACGGCGTTTACTTGCCCTGGGTGTCAGGAAGGCACTCGGTATATAATGGGGTTTACTTGCCCTGGTCGTCAGGAAGACACTCGGTATATAACGGGGTTTACTTGCCCTGGGTGTCAGGAAGACACTGGGTCTATAACGGGGTTTACTTTCCCTGGGTGTCAGGAAGACACTCGGTATATAACGGGGTTTACTTGCCCTGGGTGTCAGGAAGACACTCGGTATATAACGGGGTTTACTTGCCCTGGGTGTCAGGAAGACACTCGGTATATAACGGGGTTTACTTGCCCTGGGTGTCAAGAAGACACTCGCTATATAACGGGGTTTACTTGCCCTGGGTGTCAGAAAGACACTTGATATATAAAGGAGATTACTTGCCCTGTGTGTCAGGAAGACACTCGGTATATAACGGGGTTTACTTGCCCTGGGTGTCAGGAAGACACTCGGTATATAACGGGGTTTACTTGCCCTGGGTGTCAGGAAGACACTCGGTATATAACGGGGTTTACTTGCCCTGGGTGTCAGAAAGACACTTGATATATAAAGGAGATTACTTGCCCTGGGTGTCAGGAAGACACTCGGTATATAACGGGGTTTACTTGCCTTGGGTGTCAGGAAGACACTCGGTATATAACGGAGTTTACTTGCCCTGGGTTTCAGGAAGACACTCGGTATATAACGGGGTTTACTTGCCCTGGGTGTCAGGAAAACACTCGGTATGTAACGGGGTTTACTTGCCCTGGGTTTCAGGAAGACACTCGGTATATAACGGGGTTTACTTGCCCTGGGTGACAGGAAGACACTCGGTATATAACGGAGTTTACTTTCCCTGGGTGTCAGGAAAACACTCGGTATGTAACGGGGTTTACTTGCCCTGGGTTTCAGGAAGACACTCGGTATATAACGGAGTTTACTTGCCCTGGGTGTCAGGAAGACACTCGGTATATAACGGAGTTTACTTGCCTTGGGTGTCAGGAAGACACTCGGTATATAACGGAGTTTACTTGCCCTGGGTGTCAGGAAGACACTTGATATATAAAGGAGTTTAGTTGCCCTGGGTGTCTGGAAGACACTCGGTATATATCGGGGTTTACTTGCCCTGGGTTTCAACAAGACACTCGGTATGTAACGGGGTTTACTTGCCCTGGGTGTCAGGAAGACACTCGGTATATATCGGGGTTTACTTGCCCTGGGTGTCAGGAAGACACTCGGTATATAACGGGGTTTACTTGCACTGGGTGTCAGGAAGACACTCGGTATATAACGGAGTTTACTTGCCCTGGGTGTCAGGAAGACACTCGGTATATATCGGGGTTTACTTGCCCTGGGTGTCAAGAAGACACTCGGTATATAACGGGGTTTACTTGGCCTGGGTGTCAGGAAGACACTTGGTATATAACGGGGTTTACTTGCCCTGGGTGTCAAGAAGACCCTCGGTATATAACGGGGTTTACTTGCCCTGGGTATCAGGAAGACACTCGGCATATAACGGGGTTTACTTGCCCTGGGTGTCAGGAAGTCACTCGTTATATAAGGAGTTTACTTGCCCTGGGTGTCAGGAAGACACTCTGTATATAACGGGGTTTACTTGCCCTGGGTGTCAGGAAGACACTCGGTATATAACGGAGTTTACTTGCCCTGGGTGTCAGGAAGACACTCGGTATATAACGGGGTTCACTTGCCCTGGGTGTCAGGAAGACACTCGGTATATAACGGAGTTTACTTGCCCTGGGTGTCAGGAAGACACTCGGTATATAACGGGGTTTACTTGCCCTGGGTGTCAGGAAGACAGTCGGTATATAACGGAGTTTACTTGCCCTGGGTGTCAGGAAGACACTCGGTATATAACGGGGTTTACTTGCCCTGGGTGTCAGGAAAACACTCGGTATGTAACGGGGTTTACTTGCCCTGGGTTTCAGGAAGACACTCGGTATATAACGGAGTTTACTTGCCCTGGGTGTCAGGAAGACACTCGGTATATAACGGAGTTTACTTGCCTTGGGTGTCAGGAAGACACTCGGTATATAACGGAGTTTACTTGCCCTGGGTGTCAGGAAGACACTTGATATATAAAGGAGTTTAGTTGCCCTGGGTGTCTGGAAGACACTCGGTATATATCGGGGTTTACTTGCCCTGGGTTTCAACAAGACACTCGGTATGTAACGGGGTTTACTTGCCCTGGGTGTCAGGAAGACACTCGGTATATATCGGGGTTTACTTGCCCTGGGTGTCAGGAAGACACTCGGTATATAACGGGGTTTACTTGCACTGGGTGTCAGGAAGACACTCGGTATATAACGGAGTTTACTTGACCTGGGTGTCAGGAAGACACTCGGTATATATCGGGGTTTACTTGCCCTGGGTGTCAAGAAGACACTCGGTATATAACGGGGTTTACTTGCCCTGGGTGTCAGGAAGACACTTGGTATATAACGGGGTTTACTTGCCCTGGGTGTCAAGAAGACCCTCGGTATATAACGGGGTTTACTTGCCCTGGGTATCAGGAAGACACTCGGCATATAACGGGGTTTACTTGCCCTGGGTGTCAGGAAGTCACTCGTTATATAAGGAGTTTACTTGCCCTGGGTGTCAGGAAGACACTCTGTATATAACGGGGTTTACTTGCCCTGGGTGTCAGGAAGACACTCGGTATATAACGGAGTTTACTTGCCCTGGGTGTCAGGAAGACACTCGGTATATAACGGGGTTCACTTGCCCTGGGTGTCAGGAAGACACTCGGTATATAACGGAGTTTACTTGCCCTGGGTGTCAGGAAGACACTCGGTATATAACGGGGTTTACTTGCCCTGGGTGTCAGGAAGACAGTCGGTATATAACGGAGTTTACTTGCCCTGGGTTTCAGGAAGACACTCGGTATATAACGGGGTTTACTTGCCCTGGGTGTCAGGAAAACACTCGGTATGTAACGGGGTTTACTTGCCCTGGGTTTCAGGAAGACACTCGGTATATAACGGAGTTTACTTGCCCTGGGTGTCAGGAAGACACTCGGTATATAACGGAGTTTACTTGCCTTGGGTGTCAGGAAGACACTCGGTATATAACGGAGTTTACTTGCCCTGGGTGTCAGGAAGACACTTGATATATAAAGGAGTTTAGTTGCCCTGGGTGTCTGGAAGACACTCGGTATATATCGGGGTTTACTTGCCCTGGGTTTCAACAAGACACTCGGTATGTAACGGGGTTTACTTGCCCTGGGTGTCAGGAAGACACTCGGTATATATCGGGGTTTACTTGCCCTGGGTGTCAGGAAGACACTCGGTATATAACGGGGTTTACTTGCACTGGGTGTCAGGAAGACACTCGGTATATAACGGAGTTTACTTGACCTGGGTGTCAGGAAGACACTCGGTATATATCGGGGTTTACTTGCCCTGGGTGTCAAGAAGACACTCGGTATATAACGGGGTTTACTTGCCTTGGGTGTCAGGAAGACACTTGGTATATAACGGGGTTTACTTGCCCTGGGTGTCAAGAAGACACTCGGTATATAACGGGGTTTACTTGCCCTGGGTGTCAAGAAGACACTCGGTATATAACGGGGTTTACTTGCCCTGGGTGTCAGGAAGACACTCGGCATATAACGGGGTTTACTTGCCCTGGGTGTCAGGAAGACTCTCGGTATCTAACGGAGTTTACTTGCCCTGGGTGACAGAAAGACACTCGGTATATAACGGGGTTTACTTGCCCTGGGTGTCAGGAAGACACTCGGTATATAACGGGGTTTACTTGCCCTGGGTGTCAAGAAGACTCTCGGTATCTAACGGAGTTTACTTGCCCTGGGTGACAGAAAGACACTCGGTATATAACGGGGTTTACTTGCCCTGGGTGTCAGGAAGACACTCGGTATATAACGGGGTTTACTTGCCCTGGGTGTCAGGAAGACACTCGGTTTATAACGGAGTTTACTTGCCCTGGGTGTCAGGAAGTCACTCGTTATATAACGGAGTTTACTTGCCCTGGGTGTCAGGAAGACACTCGGTATATAACGGGGTTTACTTGCCCTGGGTGTCAGGAAGACACTCGGTATATAACGGAGTTTACTTGCCCTGGGTGTCAGGAAGACACTCGGTATATAACGGGATTTACTTGCCCTGGGTGTCAGGAAGACAGTCGGTATATAACGGAGTTTACTTGCCCTGGGTGTCAGGAAGACACTCGGTATATAACGGGGTTTACTTGCCCTGGGTGTCAGGAAGACACTCGGTATATAACGGGGTTTACTTGCTCTGGGTGTCAAGAAGACACTCGGTATATATAACGGGGTTTACTTGCCCTGGGTTTCAGGAAGACACTCGGTATATAACGGGGTTTACTTGCCCTGGGTGTCAAGAAGACACTCGGTATATAACGGGGTTTACTTGCCCTGGGTGTCAAGAAGACACTCGGTATATAACGGGGTTTACTTGCCCTGGGTTTCAGGAAGACACTTGGTATATAACGGGGTTTACTTGCCCTGGGTGTCAGGAAGACACTTGGTATATAACGGGGTTTACTTGCCCTGGGTGTCAAGAAGACACTCGGTATATAACGGGGTTTACTTGCCCTGGGTGTCAAGAAGACACTCGGTATATAACGGGGTTTACTTGCCCTGGGTTTCAGGAACACACTCGGTATATAACGGGGTTTACTTGCCCTGGGTGTCAGGAAGACACTCGGTATATAACGCGGTTTACTTGCTTTGGGTGTCAGCAAGACACTCGGTATATAACGGGGTTTACTTGCCCTGGGTGTCAGGAAGACACTTGGTATATAACGGAGTTTACTTGCCCTGGGTGTCAGGAAGACACTCGGTATATAACGGAGTTTACTTGCCCTGGGTGTCAGGAAGACACTCGGTATATAACGGAGTTTACTTGCCCTGGGTGTCAGGAAGACACTCGGTATATAACGGGGTTTACTTGCCCTGGGTGTCAGGAAGACACTTGGTATATAACGGAGTTTACTTGCCCTGGGTGTCAGGAAGACACTTGGTATATAACGGAGTTTACTTGCCCTGGGTGTCAGGAAGACACTCGGTATATAACGGAGTTTACTTGCCCTGGGTGTCAGGAAGACACTCGGTATATAACGGGGTTTACTTGCCCTGGGTGTCAGGAAGACACTCGGTATATAACGGGGTTTACTTGCCCTGGGTGTCAGGAAGACACTCGGTATATAACGGAGTTTACTTTCCCTGGGTGTCAGGAAAACACTCGGTATGTAACGGGGTTTACTTGCCCTGGGTTTCAGGAAGACACTCGGTATATAACGGAGTTTACTTGCCCTGGGTGTCAGGAAGACACTCGGTATATAACGGAGTTTACTTGCCTTGGGTGTCAGGAAGACACTCGGTATATAACGGAGTTTACTTGCCCTGGGTGTCAGGAAGACACTTGATATATAAAGGAGTTTAGTTGCCCTGGGTGTCTGGAAGACACTCGGTATATATCGGGGTTTACTTGCCCTGGGTTTCAACAAGACACTCGGTATGTAACGGGGTTTACTTGCCCTGGGTGTCAGGAAGACACTCGGTATATATCGGGGTTTACTTGCCCTGGGTGTCAGGAAGACACTCGGTATATAACGGGGTTTACTTGCACTGGGTGTCAGGAAGACACTCGGTATATAACGGAGTTTACTTGCCCTGGGTGTCAGGAAGACACTCGGTATATATCGGGGTTTACTTGCCCTGGGTGTCAAGAAGACACTCGGTATATAACGGGGTTTACTTGCCCTGGGTGTCAGGAAGACACTTGGTATATAACGGGGTTTACTTGCCCTGGGTGTCAAGAAGACCCTCGGTATATAACGGGGTTTACTTGCCCTGGGTATCAGGAAGACACTCGGCATATAACGGGGTTTACTTGCCCTGGGTGTCAGGAAGTCACTCGTTATATAAGGAGTTTACTTGCCCTGGGTGTCAGGAAGACACTCTGTATATAACGGGGTTTACTTGCCCTGGGTGTCAGGAAGACACTCGGTATATAACGGAGTTTACTTGCCCTGGGTGTCAGGAAGACACTCGGTATATAACGGGGTTCACTTGCCCTGGGTGTCAGGAAGACACTCGGTATATAACGGAGTTTACTTGCCCTGGGTGTCAGGAAGACACTCGGTATATAACGGGGTTTACTTGCCCTGGGTGTCAGGAAGACAGTCGGTATATAACGGAGTTTACTTGCCCTGGGTGTCAGGAAGACACTCGGTATATAACGGGGTTTACTTGCCCTGGGTGTCAGGAAAACACTCGGTATGTAACGGGGTTTACTTGCCCTGGGTTTCAGGAAGACACTCGGTATATAACGGAGTTTACTTGCCCTGGGTGTCAGGAAGACACTCGATATATAACGGAGTTTACTTGCCTTGGGTGTCAGGAAGACACTCGGTATATAACGGAGTTTACTTGCCCTGGGTGTCAGGAAGACACTTGATATATAAAGGAGTTTAGTTGCCCTGGGTGTCTCGAAGACACTCGGTATATATCGGGGTTTACTTGCCCTGGGTTTCAACAAGACACTCGGTATGTAACGGGGTTTACTTGCCCTGGGTGTCAGGAAGACACTCGGTATATATCGGGGTTTACTTGCCCTGGGTGTCAGGAAGACACTCGGTATATAACGGGGTTTACTTGCACTGGGTGTCAGGAAGACACTCGGTATATAACGGAGTTTACTTGACCTGGGTGTCAGGAAGACACTCGGTATATATCGGGGTTTACTTGCCCTGGGTGTCAAGAAGACACTCGGTATATAACGGGGTTTACTTGCCCTGGGTGTCAGGAAGACACTTGGTATATAACGGGGTTTACTTGCCCTGGGTGTCAAGAAGACCCTCGGTATATAACGGGGTTTACTTGCCCTGGGTATCAGGAAGACACTCGGCATATAACGGGGTTTACTTGCCCTGGGTGTCAGGAAGTCACTCGTTATATAAGGAGTTTACTTGCCCTGGGTGTCAGGAAGACACTCTGTATATAACGGGGTTTACTTGCCCTGGGTGTCAGGAAGACACTCGGTATATAACGGAGTTTACTTGCCCTGGGTGTCAGGAAGACACTCGGTATATAACGGGGTTCACTTGCCCTGGGTGTCAGGAAGACACTCGGTATATAACGGAGTTTACTTGCCCTGGGTGTCAGGAAGACACTCGGTATATAACGGGGTTTACTTGCCCTGGGTGTCAGGAAGACAGTCGGTATATAACGGAGTTTACTTGCCCTGGGTGTCAGGAAGACACTCGGTATATAACGGGGTTTACTTGCCCTGGGTGTCAGGAAAACACTCGGTATGTAACGGGGTTTACTTGCCCTGGGTTTCAGGAAGACACTCGGTATATAACGGAGTTTACTTGCCCTGGGTGTCAGGAAGACACTCGGTATATAACGGAGTTTACTTGCCTTGGGTGTCAGGAAGACACTCGGTATATAACGGAGTTTACTTGCCCTGGGTGTCAGGAAGACACTTGATATATAAAGGAGTTTAGTTGCCCTGGGTGTCTGGAAGACACTCGGTATATATCGGGGTTTACTTGCCCTGGGTTTCAACAAGACACTCGGTATGTAACGGGGTTTACTTGCCCTGGGTGTCAGGAAGACACTCGGTATATATCGGGGTTTACTTGCCCTGGGTGTCAGGAAGACACTCGGTATATAACGGGGTTTACTTGCACTGGGTGTCAGGAAGACACTCGGTATATAACGGAGTTTACTTGACCTGGGTGTCAGGAAGACACTCGGTATATATCGGGGTTTACTTGCCCTGGGTGTCAAGAAGACACTCGGTATATAACGGGGTTTACTTGCCCTGGGTGTCAGGAAGACACTTGGTATATAACGGGGTTTACTTGCCCTGGGTGTCAAGAAGACACTCGGTATATAACGGGGTTTACTTGCCCTGGGTGTCAAGAAGACACTCGGTATATAACGGGGTTTACTTGCCCTGGGTGTCAGGAAGACACTCGGCATATAACGGGGTTTACTTGCCCTGGGTGTCAGAAAGACTCTCGGTATCTAACGGAGTTTACTTGCCCTGGGTGACAGAAAGACACTCGGTATATAACGGGGTTTACTTGCCCTGGGTGTCAGGAAGACACTCGGTATATAACGGGGTTTACTTGCCCTGGGTGTCAAGAAGACTCTCGGTATCTAACGGAGTTTACTTGCCCTGGGTGACAGAAAGACACTCGGTATATAACGGGGTTTACTTGCCCTGGGTGTCAGGAAGACACTCGGTATATAACGGGGTTTACTTGCCCTGGGTGTCAGGAAGACACTCGGTATATAACGGAGTTTACTTGCCCTGGGTGTCAGGAAGTCACTCGTTATATAACGGAGTTTACTTGCCCTGGGTGTCAGGAAGACACTCGGTATATAACGGGGTTTACTTGCCCTGGGTGTCAGGAAGACACTCGGTATATAACGGAGTTTACTTGCCCTGGGTGTCAGGAAGACACTCGGTATATAACGGGATTTACTTGCCCTGGGTGTCAGGAAGACAGTCGGTATATAACGGAGTTTACTTGCCCTGGGTGTCAGGAAGACACTCGGTATATAACGGGGTTTACTTGCCCTGGGTGTCAGGAAGACACTCGGTATATAACGGGGTTTACTTGCTCTGGGTGTCAAGAAGACACTCGGTATATATAACGGGGTTTACTTGCCCTGGGTTTCAAGAAGACACTCGGTATATAACGGGGTTTACTTGCCCTGGGTGTCAAGAAGACACTCGGTATATAACGGGGTTTACTTGCCCTGGGTGTCAAGAAGACACTCGGTATATAACGGGGTTTACTTGCCCTGGGTTTCAGGAAGACACTTGGTATATAACGGAGTTTACTTGCCCTGGGTGTCAGGAAGACACTTGGTATATAACGGGGTTTACTTGCCCTGGGTGTCAAGAAGACACTCGGTATATAACGGGGTTTACTTGCCCTGGGTGTCAAGAAGACACTCGGTATATAACGGGGTTTACTTGCCCTGGGTTTCAGGAACACACTCGGTATATAACGGGGTTTACTTGCCCTGGGTGTCAGGAAGACACTCGGTATATAACGCGGTTTACTTGCTTTGGGTGTCAGCAAGACACTCGGTATATAACGGGGTTTACTTGCCCTGGGTGTCAGGAAGACACTTGGTATATAACGGAGTTTACTTGCCCTGGGTGTCAGGAAGACACTCGGTATATAACGGAGTTTACTTGCCCTGGGTGTCAGGAAGACACTCGGTATATAACGGAGTTTACTTGCCCTGGGTGTCAGGAAGACACTCGGTATATAACGGGGTTTACTTGCCCTGGGTGTCAGGAAGACACTTGGTATATAACGGAGTTTACTTGCCCTGGGTGTCAGGAAGACACTTGGTATATAACGGAGTTTACTTGCCCTGGGTGTCAGGAAGACACTCGGTATATAACGGAGTTTACTTGCCCTGGGTGTCAGGAAGACACTCGGTATATAACGGGGTTTACTTGCCCTGGGTGTCAGGAAGACACTCGGTATATAACGGGGTTTATTTGCCCTGGGTGTCAGGAAGACACTCGGTATATAACGGGGTTTACTTGCCCTGGGTGTCAGGAAGACACTCGCTATATAACGGGGTTTACTTGCCCTGGGTGTCAGGAAGACACTCGGTATATAACGGAAACAATACTGATGGAAAAGAAAAGACAATAATCCTAATAACTGTTTCTACTTTTGGCACAAGGCCAGCAATAATCCCAGTAGTTCAAATCCCGCCGAGGTTCACTTTGCCTTTCATCCTTACGGGGTCGATAAAATAGAGTACCAGTAATGTACTGGGTAATTGTTGGCCTTGTGCCAAATGTAGAAACAGTTATATAGGATTTGCTACCCTAAATTTAGCTGAAGACACATTCCGGACAACTTATGATGTTCATGGCTCTGGTAAAATTGTTGCGGGTCATTTTGACCATGTTTGTTTCTCTCACCGATTTGGGAAAGATGAGTTTTGGAGCGAATTGTTGTTATTAGCTGTAGTGGTAGTGGTAGTATTAGTGGTAGTGGTAATGGTTCTATTAGTGGTAGTGGTAGTGGTAGTATTAGTGGTAGTGGTAGTGATAGTATTAGTGGTAGTGGTAGTGGTAGTATTAGTGGTAGTGGTAGAGGTAGTAATAGTGATAGTGGTATTGGTAGTGGTAGTGGTAGTGTTAGTAGTAGTGGTAATATTAGTGGTAGTGTTGGTACTGGTTGTGGTGGTAGTGGTAGTGGTAGTAATAGTGATAGTGGTATTGGTAGTGGTAGTGTTAGTAGTAGTGGTAATATTAGTGGTATTGTTTGTGGTAGTGGTAAATGCAGTAATGTTAATGGTAGTGATGGTGTTAGTGGTGATGATGATGCTGATATGATGAAGAAGAAGAAGAAGAAGAAGAAGAAGAAGAAGAAGAAGAAGAAGAAGAAGAAGTGAAGCTGAAATAGACAGCTTGGATATTTTGAGATGATGTCAAGATAGAATTTATATTGTGCTGATTATGAAGAGGGGGAAATCTGACCGAAGAGAAGAAATTGCTATGTCGGAAGGTGACATGATGAAATGTATTGAAGATGATAGATATGTTGGGATATTGGAAACAGATGGAATAAAAGATGAAGGATGAGGTAAGTAAAGAGTTTGTGTGATGATTGAGGACAATAATGGTGGTTATAGCAGAATTGAAAAGGTGTTACCCCGGTGGATGGCAATGGAACTGCGCAAAGAGCGTTATTCCAGCTTGAAGTGTTCATTGTTGCGTGTGGCCAACTCTGCCCCGATAGTAGTGAGTAGGGAAATAATTCTGGGACCCAACATGCCAGAAGTTTCCACCGCTATAGATTTAATGATAAACCTTTCGGAAAGCGACCGATATTTCAAGAGCTTGCATTCTTCGGTTTGTCAGGTGACGAAAGCTGGGTCTTATAACATGAATAACCATAATTTTAATAAGGTCGGTAACAACAACTTCCATAACACAAACATAAATAGTCTAATCAATATGAAACATTCTCAGGTATGTAATAAATTATTGATATATCTGAGGAAGTTATCAGAAAGCCGGTACAATGAGGTAGACATAAAGAGATGACAAATAAAACAAAACAATGTTTTTCTTACCCAGTATGTTTCAACACAATATTTCAAGGTTAAAATCCTCTTTTCAAATGTAAATAAAAACAGAACGATGTGTCCTTCCCTAACTGGTCCAAGTGTATAGATTGCGCATGCGTGAAGCATTCATAGAAGCCACTCTCCTCCAAGTAATACTGATCTATTTTTTATATAAAACAGATTGGCTTCTGTTGCATTGTACTGGCTTTCGGACATATTTATCAACAAATATAAATATTTCCTCAATTGATTTCAAACTTTCCAATGACAAACCAAAGCTTGTCTTCCTTTCACTCCCTAATCAGTTCTAGACTTTAGTTATTATAAAGAACGTACTAATGCATAGAAATGTTACTTGATAAAGACAACAGCTGTATTATCGGTTTTAATGTGGAAGAAAATAAAGAAATGAAAAATCCCATATCTTTGGAAATCCGAAGTTTCTTTTCCCCTCAGAGGAGCAAGTACTGCTGGCGTTTTCCGATATACCTACTGAAATATCCTATATTGGAAAATCAAAATATTTTAGGACAATTCGTGTTGTTTATAAAACAGTATGAAGCTAAGAAGTAAACCCGGCAAATATGATATACACTGGTTCACATATTGATATCGCAGTTTATGGGCCGTGATATATACTGGTTCACATATTGATATCGCACTTTAGGGGCCGTGATATATACTGGTTCACATATTGATATCGCAGTTTAGGGGCCGCGATATACACTGGTTCACATATTGATATCGCAGTTTATGGGTCGTGATATACACTGGTTCACATATTGATATCGCAGTACATGGGTCGTGATATACACTGGTTCACATATTGATATCGCAGTTTATGGGTCGTGATATATACTGGTTCACATATTGATATCGCAGTACATGGGCCGTGATATACACTGGTTCACATATTGATATCGCAGTACATGGGCCGCCATATACATTGGTTCACATATTGATATCGCAGTACATGGGCCGTGATATACATTGGTTCACATATTGATATCGCAGTACATGGGTCGTGATATACACTGGTTCACATATTGATATCGCAGTTTAGGGGCCGCGATATACACTGGTTCACATATTGATATCGCAGTTTAGGGGCCGCGATATACACTGGTTCACATATTGATATCGCAGTTTATGGGCCGTGATATATACTGGTTCACATATTGATATCGCAGTACATGGGCCGTGATATACACTGGTTCACATATTGATATCGCAGTTTAGGGGCCGCGATATACACTGGTTCACATATTGATATCGCAGTTTAGGGGTCGTGATATACACTGGTTCACATATTGATATCGCAGTACATGGGTCGTGATATACACTGGTTCACATATTGATATCGCAGTTTAGGGGCCGCGATATACACTGGTTCACATATTGATATCGCAGTACATGGGTCGTGATATACACTGGTTCACATATTGATATCGCAGTTTAGGGGCCGCGATATACACTGGTTCACATATTGATATCGCAGTACATGGGTCGTGATATACACTGGTTCACATATTGATATCGCAGTTTAGGGGCCGCGATATACACTGGTTCACATATTGATATCGCAGTACATGGGTCGTGATATACACTGGTTCACATATTGATATCGCAGTACATGGGCCGCGATATACACTGGTTCACATATTGATATCGCAGTTTAGGGGCCGCGATATACACTGGTTCACATATTGATATCGCAGTTTATGGGCCGTGATATACACTGGTTCACATATTGATATCGCAGTACATGGGTCGTGATATACACTGGTTCACATATTGATATCGCAGTTTATGGGCCGTGATATACACTGGTTCACATATTGATATCGCAGTACATGGGTCGTGATATACACTGGTTCACATATTGATATCGCAGTACATGGGCCGTGATATACACTGGTTCACATATTGATATCGCAGTTTAGGGGCCGCGATATACACTGGTTCACATATTGATATCGCAGTTTATGGGCCGTGATATACACTGGTTCACATATTGATATCGCAGTACATGGGTCGTGATATACACTGGTTCACATATTGATATCGCAGTACATGGGGCGCCATATACATCGAATAACACTTCCACATAGAGTACGGGTCAGTATAATTGGAGTAGCGATGTTTGGGTAGAATTTGGTGACTTAAAGTATTCTCGTTATTACAACATTCGTTACCATAAACTAGCCGTAACGGAGAGTTGCTCCCTTACATCACACGCACCGGGGGTCTTGTGACTTTGAAGACCTTAGCTAATGGCACCCTCTCCTCCTTTCAGGCACATCCGACAACCCCCATCTTTCATCACCTCTTCACTCCTATTGTGTCTTCCAATTCCCGTAGTAAACATATTGCTAGATCTCCCTCTGAACTGCCTTGTTATATACATTGCTCCTAGTCTACATCCTTCTAAACTTTCAGCGGTTCCAGTTGAAATACCAATCAAATTTAACTGTCCAATCTGGGAAGGTCTGAAATGGCCATAGACATTGATCTTTCATTTCTAACATCAGCGAATATAAATCCAATACCAATTTAGTAATATCTGAGAATCATATGAGGGAAAGCTGAGACGAATTGCTTCGGAGACTCTGTAATGGACGAAAACAATTCTGTTGAGAAATACCTGCACCTGGTTTCTGATTTAAGCACAAGGTCAACAATTTTGGGAGGGGAAAGTCAATTAAATCGACACTTGTGCGTTACTGGTACTTTATTTTATTGACTCCGTAGGGATGAAAGGCAAAGCTAAACCCGGCGGGATTTCAACTCAAAATGTAAAGGGTAGTAACTATATGCCGCAAAGCATGTTACCCAACGTTCTATAGATTACTGCTAATCCACCGCCGTTCCTATACCTCATAACTGTTTCTATTTTTGGCAGAGGGCCAGCAATTATTCCAGTGTATTACAGGTACTTTATTTTATCGACCCCGTAAGGATAAAAGCTGAAGCTCACCCCGGGACGGGGGTTCCCAAAGATTGTGTATTTTAGATATCACTTAAATAATTTCTCAGTAATGTCACCAATTCCTTGATCAGGGAACTTCCAAAGATCTGTGTTCTTTTTCGTAATCCCCAGTGTCAGCTGAATGGCAACTTTATAAACGATCTTTCGTTACCCATCTCGTCAATTGTAGCATCTTATACAGTATTTCTACCTAACTGTCTCTACAGTCATGTACTTCACATATAAGGTAACTGTCTCTACACTAATGTACTTCACATGTAAGGTAACTGTCTCTACACTCATGTGCTCCACATGTAAGGTAACTGTCTCTACAGTCATGTACTTCACATGTAACGTAACTGTCTCTACAGTGATGTACTTCACATGTAACGTAACTGTCTCTACAGTTATGTACTTCACATGTAAGGTAACTGTCTCTACACTCATGTGCTCCACATGTAAGGAACCTGTCTCTACACTCATGTACTCCACATGTAAGGTACCTGTCTCTACACTCATGTACTTCACATGTAAGGTAACTCTCTCTACAGTCATGTACTTCACATGTAAGGTAACTGTCTCTACACTCATGTGCTCCACATGAAAGGTAACACTTTCTACAGTCATGTACTTCACATGTAAGGTAACTGTCTCTACAGTCATGTACTCCACATGTAAGGTACCTGTCTCTACACTCATGTACTCCACATGTAAGGTACCTGTCTCTACACTCATGTACTTCACATGTAAGGTAACTCTCTCTACAGTCATGTACTTCACATGTAAGGTAACTGTCTCTACAGTCATGTACTTCACATGTAAGGTATCTGTTTCTACACTCATGTACTTCACATGTAAGGTAACTGTCTCTACAGTCATGTACTTCACATGTAAAGTAACTGTCTCTACAGTCATGTACTTCACTTGTAAGGTAACTGTTTCTACAGTCATGTACTTCACATGTAAGGTACCTGTCTCTACACTCATGTACTTCACATGTAAGGTAACTCTCTCTACAGTCATGTACTTCACATGTAAGGTAACTGTCTCTACACTCATGCACTTCACATGTAAGGTAACTGTCTCTACAGTCATGTACTTCACATGTAAGGTAACTGTCTCTACAGTCATGTACTTCACATGTAGGGTAACTGTCTCTACACTCATGTACTTCATATGTAAGGTAACTGTCTCTACAGTCATGTACTTCACATGTAAGATAACTGTCTCTACAGTAATGTACTTCACATGTAAGGTAAATGTATCTACACTCATGCACTTCACATGTAAGGTAACTATCTCTACAGTCATGTACTTCACATGTAAGGTAACTGTCTCTACAATCATGTACTTCACATGTAAGGTAACTGTCTCTACAGTCATGTACTTCACATGTAAGATAACTGTCTCTACAGTAATGTACTTCACATGTAAGGTACCTGTATCTACAGGCATGTACTTCACATGTAAGGTAACACTCTCTACAGTCATGTACTTCACATGTAAGGTAACTGTCTCTACAGTCATGTACTTCACATGTAAGATAACTGTCTCTACAGTAATGTACTTCACATGTAAGGTACCTGTCTCTACACTCATGTACTTCACATGTAAGGTAACTCTCTCTACAGTCATGTACTTCACATGTAAGGTAACTGTCTCTACAGTCATGTACTTCACATGTAAGGTACCTGTCTCTACACTCATGTACTTCACATGTAAGGTACCTGTATCTACAGGCATGTACTTCACATGTAAGGTAACACTCTCTACAGTCATGTACTTCACATGTAAGGTAACTGTCTCTACAGTCATGTACATCACATGTAAGGTAACTGTCTCTACAGTCATGTACTTCACATGTAACGTAACTGTCTCTACAGTCATGTACTTCACATGTAAGGTAACTGTCTCTACAGTTATGTACTTCACATGTAATGTAACTGTCTCTACAGTCATGTACTTCACATGTAAGGTAACTGTCTCTACAGTCATGTACTTCACATGTAAGGTAACTGTCTCTACAGTTATGTACTTCACATGTAATGTAACTGTCTCTACAGTCATGTACTTCACATGTAAGGTAACTGTCTCTACAGTCATGTACTTCACATGTAAGGTAACTGTCTCTACAGTCATGTACTTCACATGTAAGGTAACTGTCTCTACAGTCATGTACTTCCAATGTAAGTTAACTTTCTCTACAGTCATGTACTCCACATGTAAGGTAACAGTCTCTACATTCATGTACTTCACATAAAATCTAACTCTCTCTACTGTCATGTACTTCAGATGTAAGATAACTGTGTCTACAATCATGTACCTCACATGTAAGGTAACTGTTTGTACACTCATGCACTTCACATGTAAGGTACCTGTCTCTTCAATCATGTACTTCACATGTAAGGTAACTGTCTCTTCAATCATGTACTTCACATGTAATGTAACTGTCTCTTCAATCATGTACTTCACATGTAAGGTAACTGTCTCTACAGTCATATACTTCACATGTAAGGTAAATGTCTCTACAGTCATGTACTTCACATGTAAGGTAACTCTCTCTACAGTCATGTACTTCACATGTAAGGTAACTGTCTCTACAGTCATGTACTTCACATGTAAGGTAACTGTCTCTACACTCATGTACTTCACATGTAAGGTAACTCTCTCTACAGTCATGTACTTCACATGTAAGGTAACTGTCTCTACAGTCATGCACTTCACATGTAAGGTAACTGTCTCTACAGTCATGTACTTCACATGTAAGGTAACACTCTCTACAGTCATGTACTTCACATGTAAGGTAACTGTCTCTACACTCATGTACTTCACATGTAAGGTAACTGCCTCTACACTCATGTACTTCACATATAAGGTAACTGTCTCTACACTCATGTACTTCACATGTAATGTACCTGTCTCTACAGTCATGTACTTCACATGTAAGGTACCTGTCTCTACAGTCATGTACTTCAAATGTAAAGTAACTCTCTCTACAGTCATGTACTTCGCATGTAAGGTAACTGTCTCTACACTCATGTACTTCGCATGTAAGGTAACTGTCTCTACAGTCGTGTACTACACATGTAAGGAAACTGTCTCTACAGTCGTGTACTTCACATGTAAGGTAACTGTCTCTACAATCATGTACTTCACATGTAAGGTAACTGTCTCTACAGTCGTGTACTTCACATGTAAGGTAACTGTCTCTACAGTCATGTACTTCACATGTAAGATAACTGTCTCTACACTCATGTACTTCACATGTAAGGTAACTGTCTCTACAGTCATGTACTTCACATGTAAGATAACTGTCTCTACAGTAATGTACTTCACATGTAAGGTACCTGTATCTACAGGCATGTACTTCACATGTAAGGTAACACTCTCTACAGTCATGTACTTCACATGTAAGATAACTGTCTCTACAGTAATGTACTTCACATGTAAGGTACCTGTCTCTACACTCATGTACTTCACATGTAAGGTAACTCTCTCTACAGTCATGTACTTCACATGTAAGGTAACTGTCTCTACAGTCATGTACTTCACAAGTAAGGTACCTGTCTCTACACTCATGTACTTCACATGTAAGGTACCTGTATCTACAGGCATGTACTTCACATGTAAGGTAACACTCTCTACAGTCATGTACTTCACATGTAAGGTAACTGTCTCTACAGTCATGTACTTCACATGTAAGGTAACTGTCTCTACAGTCATGTACTTCACATGTAACGTAACTGTCTCTACAGTCATGTACTTCACATGTAAGGTAACTGTCTCTACAGTTATGTACTTCACATGTAATGTAACTGTCTCTACAGTCATGTACTTCACATGTAAGGTAACTGTCTCTACAGTCATGTACTTCACATGTAAGGTAACTGTCTCTACAGTTATGTACTTCACATGTAATGTAACTGTCTCTACAGTCATGTACTTCACATGTAAGGTAACTGTCTCTACAGTCATGTACTTCACATGTAAGGTAACTGTCTCTACAGTCATGTACTTCACATGTAAGGTAACTGTCTCTACAGTCATGTACTTCCAATGTAAGTTAACTTTCTCTACAGTCATGTACTCCACATGTAAGGTAACAGTCTCTACATTCATGTACTTCACATAAAATCTAACTCTCTCTACTGTCATGTACTTCAGATGTAAGATAACTGTGTCTACAATCATGTACTTCACATGTAAGGTAACTGTTTGTACACTCATGCACTTCACATGTAAGGTACCTGTCTCTTCAATCATGTACTTCACATGTAAGGTAACTGTCTCTTCAATCATGTACTTCACATGTAATGTAACTGTCTCTTCAATCATGTACTTCACATGTAAGGTAACTGTCTCTACAGTCATATACTTTACATGTAAGGTAACTGTCTCTACACTCATGCACTTCACATGTAAGGTAAATGTCTCTACAGTCATGTACTTCACATGTAAGGTAACTCTCTCTACAGTCATGTACTTCACATGTAAGGTAACTGTCTCTACAGTCATGTACTTCACATGTAAGGTAACTGTCTCTACACTCATGTACTTCACATGTAAGGTAACTCTCTCTACAGTCATGTACTTCACATGTAAGGTAACTGTCTCTACAGTCATGCACTTCACATGTAAGGTAACTGTCTCTACAGTCATGTACTTCACATGTAAGGTAACACTCTCTACAGTCATGTACTTCACATGTAAGGTAACTGTCTCTACACTCATGTACTTCACATGTAAGGTAACTGCCTCTACACTCATGTACTTCACATATAAGGTAACTGTCTCTACACTCATGTACTTCACATGTAATGTACCTGTCTCTACAGTCATGTACTTCACATGTAAGGTACCTGTCTCTACAGTCATGTACTTCAAATGTAAAGTAACTCTCTCTACAGTCATGTACTTCGCATGTAAGGTAACTGTCTCTACACTCATGTACTTCGCATGTAAGGTAACTGTCTCTACAGTCGTGTACTACACATGTAAGGAAACTGTCTCTACAGTCGTGTACTTCACATGTAAGGTAACTGTCTCTACAATCATGTACTTCACATGTAAGGTAACTGTCTCTACAGTCGTGTACTTCACATGTAAGGTAACTGTCTCTACAGTCATGTACTTCACATGTAAGGTAACTGTCTCTACACTCATGTACTTCACATGTAAGGTAACTGTCTCTACAGTCATGTACTTCACACGTAAGCTAACTGTCTCTACAGTCAAGTACTTCACATGTAAGGTAACTGTCTCTACAGTCATGTACTTCACACGTAAGCTAACTGTCTCTACAGTCATGTACTTCACACGTAAGCTAACTGTCTCTACAGTCATGTACTTCACATGTAAGGTAACTGTCTCTACAGTTATGTACTTCACATGTAAGCTAACTGTCTCTACAGTCATGTACTTCACATGTAAGGTAACTGTCTCTACCGTCATGTACTTCACATGTAAGGTAACTGTCTCTACAGTCATGTACTTCACATGTAAGGTAACTGTTTCTACAGTCATGTACTTCACATGTAAGGTAACTCTCTCTACACTCATGTAATTCCAATGTTAGGTACCTGTCTCTACAGTCATGTACTTCACATATAAACTAACTGTCTCTACACTCATGTACTTCACATATAAACTAACTGTCTCTACACTCATGTACTTCACATGTAAGTTAACTTTCTCTACAGTCATGTACTCCACATGTAAGGTAACTCTCTCTACATTCATGTACTTCACATATAAACTAACTGTCTCTACAGTAATGTACTTCACATGTAATGTAACAGTCTCTACAGTCATGTATATCACATGTAAGGTAACTCTCTCTACACTCATGTACTTCACATGTAAGGTAACTGTCTCTACAGTCATGTACTTCACATGTAAGGTAACTGTCTCTACAGTCATGTACTTCACATGTAAGGTAACTGTCTCTACAGTTATGTACTTCACATGTAAGGTAACTCTCTCTGCAGTCATGTACTTCACATGTAAGGTAACTGTCTCTACAGTCATGTACTTCACATGTAAGGTAACTGTCTCTACAGTTATGTACTTCACATGTAAGGTAACTGTTTGTACACTCATGCACTTCACATGTAAGGTACCTCTCTCTTCAATCATGTACTTCACATGTAAGGTAACTGTCTCTTCAATCATGTACTTCACATGTAATGTAACTGTCTCTTCAATCATGTACTTCACATGTAAGGTAACTGTCTCTACAGTCATATACTTTACATGTAAGGTAACTGTCTCTACACTCATGCACTTCACATGTAAGGTAAATGTCTCTACAGTCATGTACTTCACATGTAAGGTAACTCTCTCTACAGTCATGTACTTCACATGTAAGGTAACTGTCTCTACAGTCATGTACTTCACATGTAAGGTAACTGTCTCTACATTCATGTACTTCACATGTAAGGTAACTCTCTCTACAGTCATGTACTTCACATGTAAGGTAACTGTCTCTACAGTCATGCACTTCACATGTAAGGTAACTGTCTCTACAGTCATGTACTTCACATGTAAGGTAACACTCTCTACACTCATGTACTTCACATGTAAGGTAACTGCCTCTACACTCATGTACTTCACATATAAGGTAACTGTCTCTACAATCATGTACTTCACATGTAATGTACCTGTCTCTACAGTCATGTACTTCACATGTAAGGTACCTGTCTCTACAGTCATGTACTTCAAATGTAAAGTAACTCTCTCTACAGTCATGTACTTCGCATGTAAGGTAACTGTCTCTACACTCATGTACTTCGCATGTAAGGTAACAGTCTCTACAGTCGTGTACTACACATGTAAGGAAACTGTCTCTACAGTCGTGTACTTCACATGTAAGGTAACTGTCTCTACAATCATGTACTTCACATGTAAGGTAACTGTCTCTACAGTCGTGTACTTCACATGTAAGGTAACTGTCTCTACAATCATGTACTTCACATGTAAGGTAACTGTCTCTACACTCATGTACTTCACATGTAAGGTAACTGTCTCTACAGTCATGTACTTCACACGTAAGCTAACTGTCTCTACAGTCATGTACTTCACATGTAAGGTAACTGTCTCTACAGTCATGTACTTCACACGTAAGCTAACTGTCTCTACACTCATGTAATTCCAATGTTAGGTACCTGTCTCTACAGTCATGTACTTCACATATAAACTAACTGTCTCTACACTCATGTACTTCACATATAAACTAACTGTCTCTACACTCATGTACTTCACATATAAGTTAACTTTCTCTACAGTCATGTACTCCACATGTAAGGTAACTCTCTCTACATTCATGTACTTCACATATAAACTAACTGTCTCTACAGTAATGTACTTCACATGTAATGTAACAGTCTCTACAGTCATGTATATCACATGTAAGGTAACTCTCTCTACACTCATGTACTTCACATGTAAGGTAACTGTCTCTACAGTCATGTACTTCACATGTAAGGTAACTCTCTCTGCAGTCATGTACTTCACATGTAAGGTAACTGTCTCTACAGTCATGTACTTCACATGTAAGGTAACTGTCTCTACAGTTATGTACTTCACATGTAAGGTAACTCTCTCTGCAGTCATGTACTTCACATGTAAGGTAACTGTCTCTACAGTCATGTACTTCACATGTAAGGTAACTGTCTCTACAGTTATGTACTTCACATGTAAGGTAACTCTCTCTACAGTCATGTACTTCACATGTAAGGTAACTGTCTCTACACTCATGTACTTCACATGTAAGGTAACTGTCTCTACAGTTATGTACTTCACATGTAAGGTAACTGTCTCTACAGTCATGTACTTCACATGTAAGGTAACTGTCTCTACAGTCATGTACATCACATGTAAGGTAACTGTCTCTACAGTCATGTACTTCACATGTAAGGTAACTGTCTCTACAGTCATGTACTTCACATGTAAGGTAACTGTCTCTACACTCATGTACTTCACATGTAAGGTAACTGTCTCTACAGTTATGTACTTCACATGTAAGGTAACTGTCTCTACAGTCATGTACTTCACATGTAAGGTAACTGTCTCTACAGTTATGTACTTCACATGTAAGGTAACTGTCTCTACAGTCATGTACTTCACATGTAAGTTAACTGTCTCTACCGTCATGTACTTCACATGCAAGGTAAATGTCTACTACACTCATGTACTTCATATGTAAGGTAACTGTCTCTACAGTCATGTACTTCACATGTAAGGTAACTGTCTCTACCGTCATGTACTTCACATGCAAGGTAAATGTCTACTACACTCATGTACTTCACATGTAAGGTAACTATCTCTACAGTCATGTACGTGACATGTAAGGTAACTATCTCTACAGTCATGTACTTCACATGTAAGGTAACTATCTCTACAGTCATGTACTTCACATGAAAGCTAACTGTCTCTACAGTCATGTACTTCACATGTAAGGTAACTATCTCTACAGTCATGTACTTCACATGTAAGGTAACTGTCTCTACAGTCATGTACTTCACATATAAGGTAACGGTCTATACACTCATGTACTTCACATGTAAGGTAACTGTCTCTACAGTCATGTACTTCACATGTAAGCTAACTGTCTCTACAGTCATGTACTTCACATGTAAGGTAACTGTCTCTACAGTCATGTACTTCACATTAAGGTAACACTCTCTACAGTCATGTACTTCATATGTAAGGTAACAGTCTCTACATTCATGTACTTCACATAAAATCTAACTCTCTCTACTGTCATGTACTTCAGATGTAAGATAACTGTGTCTACAATCATGTACTTCACATATAAGGTAACTGTCTCTACAGTCTTGTACTTCACATGTAAAGTAACTCTGTCTACAGTCATGCACTTCACATGTAAGTTAACTGTCTCTACACTCATGTACTTCACATGTAAGGTAACTGTCTCTACAGTCTTGTACTTTACATGTAAAGTAACTCTGTCTACAGTCATGCACTTCACATGTAAGTTAACTGTCTCTACACTCATGCACTTCACATGTAAGGTAACTATCTCTACAGTCATGTACTTCACATGTAAGGTAACTGTCTCTTCAATCATGTACTTCACATGTAATGTAACTGTCTCTTCAATCATGTACTTCACATGTAAGGTAACTGTCTCTACAGTCATATACTTTACATGTAAGGTAACTGTCTCTACACTCATGCACTTCACATGTAAGGTAAATGTCTCTACAGTCATGTACTTCACATGTAAGGTAACTCTCTCTACAGTCATGTACTTCACATGTAAGGTAACTGTCTCTACAGTCATGTACTTCACATGTAAGGTAACTGTCTCTACAGTCATGTACTTCACATGTAAGGTAACACTCTCTACAGTCATGTACTTCACATGTAAGGTAACTGTCTCTACACTCATGTACTTCACATGTAAGGTAACTCTCTCTACAGTCATGTACTTCACATGTAAGGTAACTGTCTCTACAGTCATGTACTTCACATGTAATGTACCTGTCTCTACAGTCATGTACTTCACATGTAAGGTACCTGTCTCTACAGTCATGTACTTCAAATGTAAAGTAACTCTCTCTACAGACATGTACTTCGCATGTAAGGTAACTGTCTCTACACTCATGTACTTCGCATGTAAGGTAACTGTCTCTACAGTCGTGTACTACACATGTAAGGAAACTGTCTCTACAGTCGTGTACTTCACATGTAAGGTAACTGTCTCTACAATCATGTACTTCACATGTAAGGTAACTGTCTCTACAGTCGTGTACTTCACATGTAAGGTAACTGTCTCTACAGTCACGTACTTCACATGTAAGGTAACTGTCTCTACACTCATGTACTTCACATGTAATGTAACTGTCTCTACAGTCATGTACTTCGCACGTAAGCTAACTGTCTCTACAATCATGTACTTCACATGTAAGGTAACTGTCTCTACAGTCATGTACTTCACACGTAAGCTAACTGTCTCTACAGTCATGTACTTCACACGTAAGCTAACTGTCTCTACAGTCATGTACTTCACATGTAAGGTAACTGTCTCTACAGTTATGTACTTCACATGTAAGCTAACTGTCTCTACAGTCATGTACTTCACATGTAAGGTAACTGTCTCTACCGTCATGTACTTCACATGTAAGGTAACTGTCTCTACAGTCATGTACTTCACATGTAAGGTAACTGTCTCTACAGTCATGTACTTCACATGTAAGGTAACTCTCTCTACACTCATGTAATTCCAATGTTAGGTACCTGTCTCTACAGTCATGTACTTCACATATAAACTAACTGTCTCTACACTCATGTACTTCACATATAAACTAACTGTCTCTACACTCATGTACTTCACACGTAAGCTAACTGTCTCTACAGTCATGTACTTCACACGTAAGCTAACTGTCTCTACAGTCATGTACTTCACATGTAAGGTAACTGTCTCTACAGTTATGTACTTCACATGTAAGGTAACTCTCTCTACAGTCATGTACTTCACATGTAAGGTAACTGTCTCTACACTCATGTACTTCACATGTAAGGTAACTGTCTCTACAGTTATGTACTTCACATGTAAGGTAACTGTCTCTACAGTCATGTACTTCACATGTAAGGTAACTGTCTCTACAGTCATGTACTTCACATGTAAGGTAACTGTCTCTACAGTCATGTACTTCACATGTAAGGTAACTGTCTCTACAGTCATGTACTTCATATGTAAGGTAACTGTCTCTACACTCATGTACTTCACATGTAAGGTAACTGTCTCTACAGTTATGTACTTCACATGTAAGGTAACTGTCTCTACAGTCATGTACTTCACATGTAAGTTAACTGTCTCTACCGTCATGTACTTCACATGCAAGGTAAATGTCTACTACACTCATGTACTTCATATGTAAGGTAACTGTCTCTACAGTCATGTACTTCACATGTAAGGTAACTGTCTCTACCGTCATGTACTTCACATGCAAGGTAAATGTCTACTACACTCATGTACTTCACATGTAAGGTAACTATCTCTACATTCATGTACGTGACATGTAAGGTAACTATCTCTACAGTCATGTACTTCACATGTAAGGTAACTATCTCTACAGTCATGTACTTCACATGTAAGCTAACTGTCTCTACAGTCATGTACTTCACATGTAAGGTAACTATCTCTACAGTCATGTACTTCACATGTAAGGTAACTGTCTCTACAGTCATGTACTTCACATATAAGGTAACGGTCTATACACTCATGTACTTCACATGTAAGGTAACTGTCTCTACAGTCATGTACTTCACATGTAAGCTAACTGTCTCTACAGTCATGTACTTCACATGTAAGGTAACTGTCTCTACAGTCATGTACTTCACATTAAGGTAACACTCTCTACAGTCATGTACTTCATATGTAAGGTAACAGTCTCTACATTCATGTACTTCACATAAAATCTAACTCTCTCTACTGTCATGTACTTCAGATGTAAGATAACTGTGTCTACAATCATGTACTTCACATATAAGGTAACTGTCTCTACAGTCTTGTACTTCACATGTAAAGTAACTCTGTCTACACTCATGTACTTCACATGTAAGTTAACTGTCTCTACACTCATGTACTTCACATGTAAGGTAACTGTCTCTACAGTCTTGTACTTTACATGTAAAGTAACTCTGTCTACAGTCATGCACTTCACATGTAAGTTAACTGTCTCTACACTCATGCACTTCACATGTAAGGTAACTATCTCTACAGTCATGTACTTCACATGTAAGGTAACTGTCTCTTCAATCATGTACTTCACATGTAATGTAACTGTCTCTTCAATCATGTACTTCACATGTAAGGTAACTGTCTCTACAGTCATATACTTTACATGTAAGGTAACTGTCTCTACACTCATGCACTTCACATGTAAGGTAAATGTCTCTACAGTCATGTACTTCACATGTAAGGTAACTCTCTCTACAGTCATGTACTTCACATGTAAGGTAACTGTCTCTACAGTCATGTACTTCACATGTAATGTAACTGTCTCTACAGTCATGTACTTCACATGTAAGGTAACACTCTCTACAGTCATGTACTTCACATGTAAGGTAACTGTCTCTACACTCATGTACTTCACATGTAAGGTAACTCTCTCTACAGTCATGTACTTCACATGTAAGGTAACTGTCTCTACAGTCATGCACTTCACATGTAAGGTAACTGTCTCTACAGTCATGTACTTCACATGTAAGGTAACACTCTCTACAGTCATGTACTTCACATGTAAGGTAACTGTCTCTACACTCATGTACTTCACATGTAAGGTAACTGCCTCTACACTCATGTACTTCACATATAAGGTAACTGTCTCTACACTCATGTACTTCACATGTAATGTACCTGTCTCTACAGTCATGTACTTCACATGTAAGGTACCTGTCTCTACAGTCATGTACTTCAAATGTAAAGTAACTCTCTCTACAGTCATGTACTTCGCATGTAAGGTAACTGTCTCTACACTCATGTACTTCGCATGTAAGGTAACTGTCTCTACAGTCGTGTACTACACATGTAAGGAAACTGTCTCTACAGTCGTGTACTTCACATGTAAGGTAACTGTCTCTACACACATGTACTTCACATGTAAGGTAACTGTCTCTACAGTCGTGTACTTCACATGTAAGGTAACTGTCTCTACAGTCATGTACTTCACATGTAAGGTAACTGTCTCTACACTCATGTACTTCACATGTAAGGTAACTGTCTCTACAGTCATGTACTTCACACGTAAGCTAACTGTCTCTACAGTCATGTACTTCACATGTAAGGTAACTGTCTCTACAGTCATGTACTTCACACGTAAGCTAACTGTCTCTACAGTCATGTACTTCACACGTAAGCTAACTGTCTCTACAGTCATGTACTTCACATGTAAGGTAACTGTCTCTACAGTTATGTACTTCACATGTAAGCTAACTGTCTCTACAGTCATGTACTTCACATGTAAGGTAACTGTCTCTACAGTCATGTACTTCACATGTAACTTAACTTTCTCTACAGTCATGTACTCCACATGTAAGGTAACTCTCTCTACATTCATGTACTTTACATATAAACTAACTGTCTCTACAGTAATGTACTTCACATGTAATGTAACAGTCTCTACAGTCATGTATATCACATGTAAGGTAACTCTCTCTACACTCATGTACTTCACATGTAAGGTAACTGTCTCTACAGTCATGTACTTCACATGTAAGGTAACTGTCTCTACAGTCATGTACTTCACATGTAAGGTAACTGTCTCTACAGTTATGTACTTCACATGTAAGGTAACTCTCTCTACAGTCATGTACTTCACATGTAATGTAACTGTCTCTACAGTCATGTACTTCACATGTAAGGTAACTGTCTCTACAGTTATGTACTTCACATGTAAGGTAACTCTCTCTACAGTCATGTACTTCACATGTAAGGTAACTGTCTCTACACTCATGTACTTCACATGTAAGGTAACTGTCTCTACAGTTATGTACTTCACATGTAAGGTAACTGTCTCTACAGTCATGTACTTCACATGTAAGGTAACTGTCTCTACAGTCATGTACTTCACATGTAAGGTAACTGTCTCTACAGTCATGTACTTCACATGTAAGGTAACTGTCTCTACAGTCATGTACTTCACATGTAAGGTAACTCTCTCTACAGTCATGTACTTCATATGTAAGGTAACTGTCTCTACACTCATGTACTTCACATGTAAGGTAACTGTCTCTACAGTTATGTACTTCACATGTAAGGTAACTGTCTCTACAGTCATGTACTTCACATGTAAGGTAACTGTCTCTACCATCATGTACTTCACATGCAAGGTAAATGTCTACTACACTCATGTACTTCATATGTAAGGTAACTGTCTCTACAGTCATGTACTTCACATGTAAGGTAACTGTCTCTACCGTCATGTACTTCACATGCAAGGTAAATGTCTACTACACTCATGTACTTCACATGTAAGGTAACTATCTCTACAGTCATGTACTTCACATGTAAGGTAACTATCTCTACAGTCATGTACTTCACATGTAAGGTAACTATCTCTACAGTCATGTACTTCACATGTAAGCTAACTGTCTCTACAGTCATGTACTTCACATGTAAGGTAACTATCTCTACAGTCATGTACTTCACATGTAAGGTAACTGTCTCTACAGTCATGTACTTCACATATAAGGTAACGGTCTATACACTCATGTACTTCACATGTAAGGTAACTGTCTCTACAGTCATGTACTTCACATGTAAGCTAACTGTCTCTACAGTCATGTACTTCACATTAAGGTAACACTCTCTACAGTCATGTACTTCATATGTAAGGTAACAGTCTCTACATTCATGTACTTCACATAAAATCTAACTCTCTCTACTGTCATGTACTTCAGATGTAAGATAACTGTGTCTACAATCATGTACTTCACATATAAGGTAACTGTCTCTACAGTCTTGTACTTCACATGTAAAGTAACTCTGTCTACAGTCATGCACTTCACATGTAAGTTAACTGTCTCTACACTCATGTACTTCACATGTAAGGTAACTGTCTCTACAGTCTTGTACTTTACATGTAAAGTAACTCTGTCTACAGTCATGCACTTCACATGTAAGTTAACTGTCTCTACAGTCATGCACTTCACATGTAAGGTAACTATCTCTACAGTCATGTACTTCACATGTAAGGTAACTGTCTCTACAGTCATGTACTTCACATGTAAGGTAACTGTCTCTACAGTCATGTACTTCACATGTAAGGTAACTGTCTCTACAGTCATGTACTTCACATGTAAGGTAACTGTCTCTACAGTCATGTACTTCACATATAAGGTAACTGTCTCTACACTCATGTACTTCACATGTAAGGTAACTGTCTCTACACTCATGTACTTCACATATAAGGTAACTGTCTCTACAGTCATGTACTTCACATGTAAGGTAACTGTCTCTACAGTCATGTACTTCACATGTAAGGTAACTCTCTCTACAGTCATGTACTTCACATGTAAGGTAACTGTCTCTACACTCATGTACTTCACATGTAAGGTAACTGTCTCTACACTCATGTACTTCACATGTAAGGTAACTGTCTCTACACTCATGTACTTCACATGTAAGGTATCTATCTCTACAGTCATGTACTTCACATGTAAGGTAAATGTCTCTACAGTCATGTACTTCACATGTAAGGTAACTGTCTCTACACTCATGTACTTCACATGTAAGGTAACTCTCTCTACACTCATGTACTTCACATGTAAGTTAACTGTCTCTACAGTCATGTATTTCACATGTAAGGTAACTCTCTCTACACTAATGTACTTCACATGTAAGTTAACTGTCTCTACAGTCATGTATTTCACATGTAAGGTAACTGTCTCTACAGTCATGTACTTCACATGTAAGGTACCTGTCTCTACAGTCATGTACTTCACATGTAAGGAAACTTTCTCTATAGTTATGTACTTCGCATGTAAGGTAACTGTCTCTACAGTCATGTACTTCGCATGTAAGGTAACTCTCTCTACAGTCATGTACTTCACATGTAAGGAAACTGTCTCTACAGTCTTGTACTTCACATGTAAGGAAACTGCCTCTACAGTCGTGTACTTCACATGTAAGGAAACTTTCTCTATAGTTATGTACTTCGCATGTAAGGTAACTGTCGCTACAGTCGTGTACTTCACATGTAAAGTAACTGTCTCTACACTCATGTACTTCACATGTAAGGTAACTGTCTCTACACTCATGTACTTCACATGTAAGGTAACTGTCTCTACAGTCATGTACTTCACACGTAAGCTAACTGTCTCTACAGTCATGTACTTCACATGTAAGGTAACTATCTCTACAGTCATGTACTTCACATGTAAGGTAACTCTCTCTACACTCATGTAATTCCAATGTTAGGTACCTGTCTCTACAGTCATGTACTTCACATATAAACTAACTGTCTCTACACTCATGTACTTCACATATAAACTAACTGTCTCTACACTCATGTACTTCACATGTAAGGTAACTGTCTCTACAGTCATGTACTTCACACGTAAGCTAACTGTCTCTACAGTCATGTACTTCACATGTAAGGTAACTGTCTCTACAGTCATGTACTTCACACGTAAGCTAACTGTCTCTACACTCATGTAATTCCAATGTTAGGTACCTGTCTCTACAGTCATGTACTTCACATATAAACTAACTGTCTCTACACTCATGTACTTCACATATAAACTAACTGTCTCTACACTCATGTACTTCACATATAAGTTAACTTTCTCTACAGTCATGTACTCCACATGTAAGGTAACTCTCTCTACATTCATGTACTTCACATATAAACTAACTGTCTCTACAGTAATGTACTTCACATGTAATGTAACAGTCTCTACAGTCATGTATATCACATGTAAGGTAACTCTCTCTACACTCATGTACTTCACATGTAAGGTAACTGTCTCTACAGTCATGTACTTCACATGTAAGGTAACTGTCTCTACAGTCATGTACTTCACATGTAAGGTAACTCTCTCTGCAGTCATGTACTTCACATGTAAGGTAACTGTCTCTACAGTCATGTACTTCACATGTAAGGTAACTGTCTCTACAGTTATGTACTTCACATGTAAGGTAACTCTCTCTGCAGTCATGTACTTCACATGTAAGGTAACTGTCTCTACAGTCATGTACTTCACATGTAAGGTAACTGTCTCTACAGTTATGTACTTCACATGTAAGGTAACTCTCTCTACAGTCATGTACTTCACATGTAAGGTAACTGTCTCTACACTCATGTACTTCACATGTAAGGTAACTGTCTCTACAGTTATGTACTTCACATGTAAGGTAACTGTCTCTACAGTCATGTACTTCACATGTAAGGTAACTGTCTCTACAGTCATGTACATCACATGTAAGGTAACTGTCTCTACAGTCATGTACTTCACATGTAAGGTAACTGTCTCTACAGTCATGTACTTCACATGTAAGGTAACTGTCTCTACACTCATGTACTTCACATGTAAGGTAACTGTCTCTACAGTTATGTACTTCACATGTAAGGTAACTGTCTCTACAGTCATGTACTTCACATGTAAGGTAACTGTCTCTACAGTTATGTACTTCACATGTAAGGTAACTGTCTCTACAGTCATGTACTTCACATGTAAGTTAACTGTCTCTACCGTCATGTACTTCACATGCAAGGTAAATGTCTACTACACTCATGTACTTCATATGTAAGGTAACTGTCTCTACAGTCATGTACTTCACATGTAAGGTAACTGTCTCTACCCTCATGTACTTCACATGCAAGGTAAATGTCTACTACACTCATGTACTTCACATGTAAGGTAACTATCTCTACAGTCATGTACGTGACATGTAAGGTAACTATCTCTACAGTCATGTACTTCACATGTAAGGTAACTATCTCTACAGTCATGTACTTCACATGTAAGCTAACTGTCTCTACAGTCATGTACTTCACATGTAAGGTAACTATCTCTACAGTCATGTACTTCACATGTAAGGTAACTGTCTCTACAGTCATGTACTTCACATATAAGGTAACGGTCTATACACTCATGTACTTCACATGTAAGGTAACTGTCTCTACAGTCATGTACTTCACATGTAAGCTAACTGTCTCTACAGTCATGTACTTCACATGTAAGGTAACTGTCTCTACAGTCATGTACTTCGCATTAAGGTAACACTCTCTACAGTCATGTACTTCATATGTAAGGTAACAGTCTCTACATTCATGTACTTCACATAAAATCTAACTCTCTCTACTGTCATGTACTTCAGATGTAAGATAACTGTGTCTACAATCATGTACTTCACATATAAGGTAACTGTCTCTACAGTCTTGTACTTCACATGTAAAGTAACTCTGTCTACAGTCATGCACTTCACATGTAAGTTAACTGTCTCTACACTCATGTACTTCACATGTAAGGTAACTGTCTCTACAGTCTTGTACTTTACATGTAAAGTAACTCTGTCTACAGTCATGCACTTCACATGTAAGTTAACTGTCTCTACACTCATGCACTTCACATGTAAGGTAACTATCTCTACAGTCATGTACTTCACATGTAAGGTAACTGTCTCTTCAATCATGTACTTCACATGTAATGTAACTGTCTCTTCAATCATGTACTTCACATGTAAGGTAACTGTCTCTACAGTCATATACTTTACATGTAAGGTAACTGTCTCTACACTCATGCACTTCACATGTAAGGTAAATGTCTCTACAGTCATGTACTTCACATGTAAGGTAACTCTCTCTACAGTCATGTACTTCACATGTAAGGTAACTGTCTCTACAGTCATGTACTTCACATGTAAGGTAACTGTCTCTACAGTCATGTACTTCACATGTAAGGTAACACTCTCTACAGTCATGTACTTCACATGTAAGGTAACTGTCTCTACACTCATGTACTTCACATGTAAGGTAACTCTCTCTACAGTCATGTACTTCACATGTAAGGTAACTGTCTCTACAGTCATGTACTTCACATGTAATGTACCTGTCTCTACAGTCATGTACTTCACATGTAAGGTACCTGTCTCTACAGTCATGTACTTCAAATGTAAAGTAACTCTCTCTACAGTCATGTACTTCGCATGTAAGGTAACTGTCTCTACACTCATGTACTTCGCATGTAAGGTAACTGTCTCTACAGTCGTGTACTACACATGTAAGGAAACTGTCTCTACAGTCGTGTACTTCACATGTAAGGTAACTGTCTCTACAATCATGTACTTCACATGTAAGGTAACTGTCTCTACAGTCGTGTACTTCACATGTAAGGTAACTGTCTCTACAGTCATGTACTTCACATGTAAGGTAACTGTCTCTACACTCATGTACTTCACATGTAAGGTAACTGTCTCTACAGTCATGTACTTCGCACGTAAGCTAACTGTCTCTACAATCATGTACTTCACATGTAAGGTAACTGTCTCTACAGTCATGTACTTCACACGTAAGCTAACTGTCTCTACAGTCATGTACTTCACACGTAAGCTAACTGTCTCTACAGTCATGTACTTCACATGTAAGGTAACTGTCTCTACAGTTATGTACTTCACATGTAAGCTAACTGTCTCTACAGTCATGTACTTCACATGTAAGGTAACTGTCTCTACCGTCATGTACTTCACATGTAAGGTAACTGTCTCTACAGTCATGTACTTCACATGTAAGGTAACTGTCTCTACAGTCATGTACTTCACATGTAAGGTAACTCTCTCTACACTCATGTAATTCCAATGTTAGGTACCTGTCTCTACAGTCATGTACTTCACATATAAACTAACTGTCTCTACACTCATGTACTTCACATATAAACTAACTGTCTCTACACTCATGTACTTCACATGTAAGTTAACTTTCTCTACAGTCATGTACTCCACATGTAAGGTAACTCTCTCTACATTCATGTACTTCACATATAAACTAACTGTCTCTACAGTAATGTACTTCACATGTAATGTAACAGTCTCTACAGTCATGTATATCACATGTAAGGTAACTCTCTCTACACTCATGTACTTCACATGTAAGGTAACTGTCTCTACAGTCATGTACTTCACATGTAAGGTAACTGTCTCTACAGTCATGTACTTCACATGTAAGGTAACTGTCTCTACAGTTATGTACTTCACATGTAAGGTAACTCTCTCTGCAGTCATGTACTTCACATGTAAGGTAACTGTCTCTACAGTCATGTACTTCACATGTAAGGTAACTGTCTCTACAGTTATGTACTTCACATGTAAGGTAACTCTCTCTACAGTCATGTACTTCACATGTAAGGTAACTGTCTCTACACTCATGTACTTCACATGTAAGGTAACTGACTCTACAGTTATGTACTTCACATGTAAGGTAACTGTCTCTACAGTCATGTACTTCACATGTAAGGTAACTGTCTCTACAGTCATGTACTTCACATGTAAGGTAACTGTCTCTACAGTCATGTACTTCACATGTAAGGTAACTGTCTATACAGTCATGTACTTCATATGTAAGGTAACTGTCTCTACACTCATGTACTTCACATGTAAGGTAACTGTCTCTACAGTTATGTACTTCACATGTAAGGTAACTGTCTCTACAGTCATGTACTTCACATGTAAGTTAACTGTCTCTACCGTCATGTACTTCACATGCAAGGTAAATGTCTACTACACTCATGTACTTCATATGTAAGGTAACTGTCTCTACAGTCATGTACTTCACATGTAAGGTAACTGTCTCTACCGTCATGTACTTCACATGCAAGGTAAATGTCTACTACACTCATGTACTTCACATGTAAGGTAACTATCTCTACAGTCATGTACGTGACATGTAAGGTAACTATCTCTACAGTCATGTACTTCACATGTAAGGTAACTATCTCTACAGTCATGTACTTCACATGTAAGCTAACTGTCTCTACAGTCATGTACTTCACATGTAAGGTAACTATCTCTACAGTCATGTACTTCACATGTAAGGTAACTGTCTCTACAGTCATGTACTTCACATATAAGGTAACGGTCTATACACTCATGTACTTCACATGTAAGGTAACTGTCTCTACAGTCATGTACTTCACATGTAAGCTAACTGTCTCTACAGTCATGTACTTCACATGTAAGGTAACTGTCTCTACAGTCATGTACTTCACATTAAGGTAACACTCTCTACAGTCATGTACTTCATATGTAAGGTAACAGTCTCTACATTCATGTACTTCACATAAAATCTAACTCTCTCTACTGTCATGTACTTCAGATGTAAGATAACTGTGTCTACAATCATGTACTTCACATATAAGGTAACTGTCTCTACAGTCTTGTACTTCACATGTAAAGTAACTCTGTCTACACTCATGCACTTCACATGTAAGTTAACTGTCTCTACACTCATGTACTTCACATGTAAGGTAACTGTCTCTACAGTCTTGTACTTTACATGTAAAGTAACTCTGTCTACAGTCATGCACTTCACATGTAAGTTAACTGTCTCTACACTCATGCACTTCACATGTAAGGTAACTATCTCTACAGTCATGTACTTCACATGTAAGGTAACTGTCTCTTCAATCATGTACTTCACATGTAATGTAACTGTCTCTTCAATCATGTACTTCACATGTAAGGTAACTGTCTCTACAGTCATATACTTTACATGTAAGGTAACTGTCTCTACACTCATGCACTTCACATGTAAGGTAAATGTCTCTACAGTCATGTACTTCACATGTAAGGTAACTCTCTCTACAGTCATGTACTTCACATGTAAGGTAACTGTCTCTACAGTCATGTACTTCACATGTAAGGTAACTGTCTCTACAGTCATGTACTTCACATGTAAGGTAACACTCTCTACAGTCATGTACTTCACATGTAAGGTAACTGTCTCTACACTCATGTACTTCACATGTAAGGTAACTCTCTCTACAGTCATGTACTTCACATGTAAGGTAACTGTCTCTACAGTCATGCACTTCACATGTAAGGTAACTGTCTCTACAGTCATGTACTTCACATGTAAGGTAACACTCTCTACAGTCATGTACTTCACATGTAAGGTAACTGTCTCTACACTCATGTACTTCACATGTAAGGTAACTGCCTCTACACTCATGTACTTCACATATAAGGTAACTGTCTCTACACTCATGTACTTCACATGTAATGTACCTGTCTCTACAGTCATGTACTTCACATGTAAGGTACCTGTCTCTACAGTCATGTACTTCAAATGTAAAGTAACTCTCTCTACAGTCATGTACTTCGCATGTAAGGTAACTGTCTCTACACTCATGTACTTCGCATGTAAGGTAACTGTCTCTACAGTCGTGTACTACACATGTAAGGAAACTGTCTCTACAGTCGTGTACTTCACATGTAAGGTAACTGTCTCTACACACATGTACTTCACATGTAAGGTAACTGTCTCTACAGTCGTGTACTTCACATGTAAGGTAACTGTCTCTACAGTCATGTACTTCACATGTAAGGTAACTGTCTCTACACTCATGTACTTCACATGTAAGGTAACTGTCTCTACAGTCATGTACTTCACACGTAAGCTAACTGTCTCTACAGTCATGTACTTCACATGTAAGGTAACTGTCTCTACAGTCATGTACTTCACACGTAAGCTAACTGTCTCTACAGTCATGTACTTCACACGTAAGCTAACTGTCTCTACAGTCATGTACTTCACATGTAAGGTAACTGTCTCTACAGTTATGTACTTCACATGTAAGCTAACTGTCTCTACAGTCATGTACTTCACATGTAAGGTAACTGTCTCTACCGTCATGTACTTCACATGTAAGGTAACTGTCTCTACAGTCATGTACTTCACATGTAAGGTAACTGTCTCTACAGTCATGTACTTCACATGTAACTTAACTTTCTCTACAGTCATGTACTCCACATGTAAGGTAACTCTCTCTACATTCATGTACTTTACATATAAACTAACTGTCTCTACAGTAATGTACTTCACATGTAATGTAACAGTCTCTACAGTCATGTATATCACATGTAAGGTAACTCTCTCTACACTCATGTACTTCACATGTAAGGTAACTGTCTCTACAGTCATGTACTTCACATGTAAGGTAACTGTCTCTACAGTCATGTACTTCACATGTAAGGTAACTGTCTCTACAGTTATGTACTTCACATGTAAGGTAACTCTCTCTACAGTCATGTACTTCACATGTAAGGTAACTGTCTCTACAGTCATGTACTTCACATGTAAGGTAACTGTCTCTACAGTTATGTACTTCACATGTAAGGTAACTCTCTCTACAGTCATGTACTTCACATGTAAGGTAACTGTCTCTACACTCATGTACTTCACATGTAAGGTAACTGTCTCTACAGTTATGTACTTCACATGTAAGGTAACTGTCTCTACAGTCATGTACTTCACATGTAAGGTACCTGTCTCTACAGTCATGTACTTCAAATGTAAAGTAACTCTCTCTACAGTCATGTACTTCGCATGTAAGGTAACTGTCTCTACACTCATGTACTTCGCATGTAAGGTAACTGTCTCTACAGTCGTGTACTACACATGTAAGGAAACTGTCTCTACAGTCGTGTACTTCACATGTAAGGTAACTGTCTCTACAATCATGTACTTCACATGTAAGGTAACTGTCTCTACAGTCGTGTACTTCACATGTAAGGTAACTGTCTCTACAGTCATGTACTTCACATGTAAGGTAACTGTCTCTACACTCATGTACTTCACATGTAAGGTAACTGTCTCTACAGTCATGTACTTCACACGTAAGCTAACTGTCTCTACAGTCATGTACTTCACATGTAAGGTAACTGTCTCTACAGTCATGTACTTCACACGTAAGCTAACTGTCTCTACAGTCATGTACTTCACACGTAAGCTAACTGTCTCTACAGTCATGTACTTCACATGTAAGGTAACTGTCTCTACAGTTATGTACTTCACATGTAAGCTAACTGTCTCTACAGTCATGTACTTCACATGTAAGGTAACTGTCTCTACCGTCATGTACTTCACATGTAAGGTAACTGTCTCTACAGTCATGTACTTCACATGTAAGGTAACTGTCTCTACAGTCATGTACTTCACATGTAAGGTAACTCTCTCTACACTCATGTAATTCCAATGTTAGGTACCTGTCTCTACAGTCATGTACTTCACATATAAACTAACTGTCTCTACACTCATGTACTTCACATATAAACTAACTGTCTCTACACTCATGTACTTCACATGTAAGTTAACTTTCTCTACAGTCATGTACTCCACATGTAAGGTAACTCTCTCTACATTCATGTACTTCACATATAAACTAACTGTCTCTACAGTAATGTACTTCACATGTAATGTAACAGTCTCTACAGTCATGTATATCACATGTAAGGTAACTCTCTCTACACTCATGTACTTCACATGTAAGGTAACTGTCTCTACAGTCATGTACCTCACATGTAAGGTAACTGTCTCTACAGTCATGTACTTCACATGTAAGGTAACTGTCTCTACAGTTATGTACTTCACATGTAAGGTAACTCTCTCTGCAGTCATGTACTTCACATGTAAGGTAACTGTCTCTACAGTCATGTACTTCACATGTAAGGTAACTGTCTCTACAGTTATGTACTTCACATGTAAGGTAACTGTTTGTACACTCATGCACTTCACATGTAAGGTACCTGTCTCTTCAATCATGTACTTCACATGTAAGGTAACTGTCTCTTCAATCATGTACTTCACATGTAATGTAACTGTCTCTTCAATCATGTACTTCACATGTAAGGTAACTGTCTCTACAGTCATATACTTTACATGTAAGGTAACTGTCTCTACACTCATGCACTTCACATGTAAGGTAAATGTCTCTACAGTCATGTACTTCACATGTAAGGTAACTCTCTCTACAGTCATGTACTTCACATGTAAGGTAACTGTCTCTACAGTCATGTACTTCACATGTAAGGTAACTGTCTCTACACTCATGTACTTCACATGTAAGGTAACTCTCTCTACAGTCATGTACTTCACATGTAAGGTAACTGTCTCTACAGTCATGCACTTCACATGTAAGGTAACTGTCTCTACAGTCATGTACTTCACATGTAAGGTAACACTCTCTACACTCATGTACTTCACATGTAAGGTAACTGCCTCTACACTCATGTACTTCACATATAAGGTAACTGTCTCTACACTCATGTACTTCACATGTAATGTACCTGTCTCTACAGTCATGTACTTCACATGTAAGGTACCTGTCTCTACAGTCATGTACTTCAAATGTAAAGTAACTCTCTCTACAGTCATGTACTTCGCATGTAAGGTAACTGTCTCTACACTCATGTACTTCGCATGTAAGGTAACAGTCTCTACAGTCGTGTACTACACATGTAAGGAAACTGTCTCTACAGTCGTGTACTTCACATGTAAGGTAACTGTCTCTACAATCATGTACTTCACATGTAAGGTAACTGTCTCTACAGTCGTGTACTTCACATGTACGGTAACTGTCTCTACAGTCATGTACTTCACATGTAAGGTAACTGTTTCTACACTCATGTACTTCACATGTAAGGTAACTGTCTCTACAGTCATGTACTTCACACGTAAGCTAACTGTCTCTACAGTCATGTACTTCACATGTAAGGTAACTGTCTCTACAGTCATGTACTTCACACGTAAGCTAACTGTCTCTACACTCATGTAATTCCAATGTTAGGTACCTGTCTCTACAGTCATGTACTTCACATATAAACTAACTGTCTCTACACTCATGTACTTCACATATAAACTAACTGTCTCTACACTCATGTACTTCACATATAAGTTAACTTTCTCTACAGTCATGTACTCCACATGTAAGGTAACTCTCTCTACATTCATGTACTTCACATATAAACTAACTGTCTCTACAGTAATGTACTTCACATGTAATGTAACAGTCTCTACAGTCATGTATATCACATGTAAGGTAACTCTCTCTACACTCATGTACTTCACATGTAAGGTAACTGTCTCTACAGTCATGTACTTCACATGTAAGGTAACTGTCTCTACAGTCATGTACTTCACATGTAAGGTAACTCTCTCTGCAGTCATGTACTTCACATGTAAGGTAACTGTCTCTACAGTCATGTACTTCACATGTAAGGTAACTGTCTCTACAGTTATGTACTTCACATGTAAGGTAACTCTCTCTGCAGTCATGTACTTCACATGTAAGGTAACTGTCTCTACAGTCATGTACTTCACATGTAAGGTAACTGTCTCTACAGTTATGTACTTCACATGTAAGGTAACTCTCTCTACAGTCATGTACTTCACATGTAAGGTAACTGTCTCTACACTCATGTACTTCACATGTAAGGTAACTGTCTCTACAGTTATGTACTTCACATGTAAGGTAACTGTCTCTACAGTCATGTACTTCACATGTAAGGTAACTGTCTCTACAGTCATGTAATCACATGTAAGGTAACTGTCTCTACAGTCATGTACTTCACATGTAAGGTAACTGTCTCTACAGTCATGTACTTCACATGTAAGGTAACTGTCTCTACACTCATGTACTTCACATGTAAGGTAACTGTCTCTACAGTTATGTACTTCACATGTAAGGTAACTGTCTCTACAGTCATGTACTTCACATGTAAGGTAACTGTCTCTACAGTTATGTACTTCACATGTAAGGTAACTGTCTCTACAGTCATGTACTTCACATGTAAGTTAACTGTCTCTACCGTCATGTACTTCACATGCAAGGTAAATGTCTACTACACTCATGTACTTCATATGTAAGGTAACTGTCTCTACAGTCATGTACTTCACATGTAAGGTAACTGTCTCTACCGTCATGTACTTCACATGCAAGGTAAATGTCTACTACACTCATGTACTTCACATGTAAGGTAACTATCTCTACAGTCATGTACGTGACATGTAAGGTAACTATCTCTACAGTCATGTACTTCACATGTAAGGTAACTATCTCTACAGTCATGTACTTCACATGTAAGCTAACTGTCTCTACAGTCATGTACTTCACATGTAAGGTAACTATCTCTACAGTCATGTACTTCACATGTAAGGTAACTGTCTCTACAGTCATGTACTTCACATATAAGGTAACGGTCTATACACTCATGTACTTCACATGTAAGGTAACTGTCTCTACAGTCATGTACTTCACATGTAAGCTAACTGTCTCTACAGTCATGTACTTCACATGTAAGGTAACTGTCTCTACAGTCATGTACTTCACATTAAGGTAACACTCTCTACAGTCATGTACTTCATATGTAAGGTAACAGTCTCTACATTCATGTACTTCACATAAAATCTAACTCTCTCTACTGTCATGTACTTCAGATGTAAGATAACTGTGTCTACAATCATGTACTTCACATATAAGGTAACTGTCTCTACAGTCTTGTACTTCACATGTAAAGTAACTCTGTCTACAGTCATGCACTTCACATGTAAGTTAACTGTCTCTACACTCATGTACTTCACATGTAAGGTAACTGTCTCTACAGTCTTGTACTTTACATGTAAAGTAACTCTGTCTACAGTCATGCACTTCACATGTAAGTTAACTGTCTCTACACTCATGCACTTCACATGTAAGGTAACTATCTCTACAGTCATGTACTTCACATGTAAGGTAACTGTCTCTTCAATCATGTACTTCACATGTAATGTAACTGTCTCTTCAATCATGTACTTCACATGTAAGGTAACTGTCTCTACAGTCATATACTTTACATGTAAGGTAACTGTCTCTACACTCATGCACTTCACATGTAAGGTAAATGTCTCTACAGTCATGTACTTCACATGTAAGGTAACTCTCTCTACAGTCATGTACTTCACATGTAAGGTAACTGTCTCTACAGTCATGTACTTCACATGTAAGGTAACTGTCTCTACAGTCATGTACTTCACATGTAAGGTAACACTCTCTACAGTCATGTACTTCACATGTAAGGTAACTGTCTCTACACTCATGTACTTCACATGTAAGGTAACTCTCTCTACAGTCATGTACTTCACATGTAAGGTAACTGTCTCTACAGTCATGTACTTAACATGTAATGTACCTGTCTCTACAGTCATGTACTTCACATGTAAGGTACCTGTCTCTACAGTCATGTACTTCAAATGTAAAGTAACTCTCTCTACAGTCATGTACTTCGCATGTAAGGTAACTGTCTCTACACTCATGTACTTCGCATGTAAGGTAACTGTCTCTACAGTCGTGTACTACACATGTAAGGAAACTGTCTCTACAGTCGTGTACTTCACATGTAAGGTAACTGTCTCTACAATCATGTACTTCACATGTAAGGTAACTGTCTCTACAGTCGTGTACTTCACATGTAAGGTAACTGTCTCTACAGTCATGTACTTCACATGTAAGGTAACTGTCTCTACACTCATGTACTTCACATGTAATGTAACTGTCTCTACAGTCATGTACTTCGCACGTAAGCTAACTGTCTCTACAATCATGTACTTCACATGTAAGGTAACTGTCTCTACAGTCATGTACTTCACACGTAAGCTAACTGTCTCTACAGTCATGTACTTCACACGTAAGCTAACTGTCTCTACAGTCATGTACTTCACATGTAAGGTAACTGTCTCTACAGTTATGTACTTCACATGTAATCTAACTGTCTCTACAGTCATGTACTTCACATGTAAGGTAACTGTCTCTACCGTCATGTACTTCACATGTAAGGTAACTGTCTCTACAGTCATGTACTTCACATGTAAGGTAACTGTCTCTACAGTCATGTACTTCACATGTAAGGTAACTCTCTCTACACTCATGTAATTCCAATGTTAGGTACCTGTCTCTACAGTCATGTACTTCACATATAAACTAACTGTCTCTACACTCATGTACTTCACATATAAACTAACTGTCTCTACACTCATGTACTTCACATGTAAGTTAACTTTCTCTACAGTCATGTACTCCACATGTAAGGTAACTCTCTCTACATTCATGTACTTCACATATAAACTAACTGTCTCTACAGTAATGTACTTCACATGTAATGTAACAGTCTCTACAGTCATGTATATCACATGTAAGGTAACTCTCTCTACACTCATGTACTTCACATGTAAGGTAACTGTCTCTACAGTCATGTACTTCACATGTAAGGTAACTGTCTCTACAGTCATGTACTTCACATGTAAGGTAACTGTCTCTACAGTTATGTACTTCACATGTAAGGTAACTCTCTCTGCAGTCATGTACTTCACATGTAAGGTAACTGTCTCTACAGTCATGTACTTCACATGTAAGGTAACTGTCTCTACAGTTATGTACTTCACATGTAAGGTAACTCTCTCTACAGTCATGTACTTCACATGTAAGGTAACTGTCTCTACACTCATGTACTTCACATATAAGGTAACTGTCTCTACAGTTATGTACTTCACATGTAAGGTAACTGTCTCTACAGTCATGTACTTCACATGTAAGGTAACTGTCTCTACAGTCATGTACTTCACATGTAAGGTAACTGTCTCTACAGTCATGTACTTCACATGTAAGGTAACTGTCTCTACAGTCATGTACTTCATATGTAAGGTAACTGTCTCTACACTCATGTACTTCACATGTAAGGTAACTGTCTCTACAGTTATGTACTTCACATGTAAGGTAACTGTCTCTACAGTCATGTACTTCACATGTAAGTTAACTGTCTCTACCGTCATGTACTTCACATGCAAGGTAAATGTCTACTACACTCATGTACTTCATATGTAAGGTAACTGTCTCTACAGTCATGTACTTCACATGTAAGGTAACTGTCTCTACCGTCATGTACTTCACATGCAAGGTAAATGTCTACTACACTCATGTACTTCACATGTAAGGTAACTATCTCTACAGTCATGTACGTGACATGTAAGGTAACTATCTCTACAGTCATGTACTTCACATGTAAGGTAACTATCTCTACAGTCATGTACTTCACATGTAAGCTAACTGTCTCTACAGTCATGTACTTCACATGTAAGGTAACTATCTCTACAGTCATGTACTTCACATGTAAGGTAACTGTCTCTACAGTCATGTACTTCACATATAAGGTAACGGTCTATACACTCATGTACTTCACATGTAAGGTAACTGTCTCTACAGTCATGTACTTCACATGTAAGCTAACTGTCTCTACAGTCATGTACTTCACATGTAAGGTAACTGTCTCTACAGTCATGTACTTCACATTAAGGTAACACTCTCTACAGTCATGTACTTCATATGTAAGGTAACAGTCTCTACATTCATGTACTTCACATAAAATCTAACTCTCTCTACTGTCATGTACTTCAGATGTAAGATAACTGTGTCTACAATCATGTACTTCACATATAAGGTAACTGTCTCTACAGTCTTGTACTTCACATGTAAAGTAACTCTGTCTACACTCATGCACTTCACATGTAAGTTAACTGTCTCTACACTCATGTACTTCACATGTAAGGTAACTGTCTCTACAGTCTTGTACTTTACATGTAAAGTAACTCTGTCTACAGTCATGCACTTCACATGTAAGTTAACTGTCTCTACACTCATGCACTTCACATGTAAGGTAACTATCTCTACAGTCATGTACTTCACATGTAAGGTAACTGTCTCTTCAATCATGTACTTCACATGTAATGTAACTGTCTCTTCAATCATGTACTTCACATGTAAGGTAACTGTCTCTACAGTCATATACTTTACATGTAAGGTAACTGTCTCTACACTCATGCACTTCACATGTAAGGTAAATGTCTCTACAGTCATGTACTTCACATGTAAGGTAACTCTCTCTACAGTCATGTACTTCACATGTAAGGTAACTGTCTCTACAGTCATGTACTTCACATGTAAGGTAACTGTCTCTACAGTCATGTACTTCACATGTAAGGTAACACTCTCTACAGTCATGTACTTCACATGTAAGGTAACTGTCTCTACACTCATGTACTTCACATGTAAGGTAACTCTCTCTACAGTCATGTACTTCACATGTAAGGTAACTGTCTCTACAGTCATGCACTTCACATGTAAGGTAACTGTCTCTACAGTCATGTACTTCACATGTAAGGTAACACTCTCTACAGTCATGTACTTCACATGTAAGGTAACTGTCTCTACACTCATGTACTTCACATGTAAGGTAACTGCCTCTACACTCATGTACTTCACATATAAGGTAACTGTCTCTTCACTCATGTACTTCACATGTAATGTACCTGTCTCTACAGTCATGTACTTCACATGTAAGGTACCTGTCTCTACAGTCATGTACTTCAAATGTAAAGTAACTCTCTCTACAGTCATGTACTTCGCATGTAAGGTAACTGTCTCTACACTCATGTACTTCGCATGTAAGGTAACTGTCTCTACAGTCGTGTACTACACATGTAAGGAAACTGTCTCTACAGTCGTGTACTTCACATGTAAGGTAACTGTCTCTACACACATGTACTTCACATGTAAGGTAACTGTCTCTACAGTCGTGTACTTCACATGTAAGGTAACTGTCTCTACACTCATGTACTTCACATGTAAGGTAACTGTCTCTACACTCATGTACTTCACATGTAAGGTAACTGTCTCTACAGTCATGTACTTCACACGTAAGCTAACTGTCTCTACAGTCATGTACTTCACATGTAAGGTAACTGTCTCTACAGTCATGTACTTCACACGTAAGCTAACTGTCTCTACAGTCATGTACTTCACACGTAAGCTAACTGTCTCTACAGTCATGTACTTCACATGTAAGGTAACTGTCTCTACAGTTATGTACTTCACATGTAAGCTAACTGTCTCTACAGTCATGTACTTCACATGTAAGGTAACTGTCTCTACCGTCATGTACTTCACATGTAAGGTAACTGTCTCTACAGTCATGTACTTCACATGTAAGGTAACTGTCTCTACAGTCATGTACTTCACATGTAACTTAACTTTCTCTACAGTCATGTACTCCACATGTAAGGTAACTCTCTCTACATTCATGTACTTTACATATAAACTAACTGTCTCTACAGTAATGTACTTCACATGTAATGTAACAGTCTCTACAGTCATGTATATCACATGTAAGGTAACTCTCTCTACACTCATGTACTTCACATGTAAGGTAACTGTCTCTACAGTCATGTACTTCACATGTAAGGTAACTGTCTCTACAGTCATGTACTTCACATGTAAGGTAACTGTCTCTACAGTTATGTACTTCACATGTAAGGTAACTCTCTCTACAGTCATGTACTTCACATGTAAGGTAACTGTCTCTACAGTCATGTACTTCACATGTAAGGTAACTGTCTCTACAGTTATGTACTTCACATGTAAGGTAACTCTCTCTACAGTCATGTACTTCACATGTAAGGTAACTGTCTCTACACTCATGTACTTCACATGTAAGGTAACTGTCTCTACAGTTATGTACTTCACATGTAAGGTAACTGTCTCTACAGTCATGTACTTCACATGTAAGGTAACTGTCTCTACAGTCATGTACTTCACATGTAAGGTAACTGTCTCTACAGTCATGTACTTCACATGTAAGGTAACTGTCTCTACAGTCATGTACTTCACATGTAAGGTAACTCTCTCTACAGTCATGTACTTCATATGTAAGGTAACTGTCTCTACACTCATGTACTTCACATGTAAGGTAACTGTCTCTACAGTTATGTACTTCACATGTAAGGTAACTGTCTCTACAGTCATGTACTTCACATGTAAGGTAACTGTCTCTACCATCATGTACTTCACATGCAAGGTAAATGTCTACTACACTCATGTACTTCATATGTAAGGTAACTGTCTCTACAGTCATGTACTTCACATGTAAGGTAACTGTCTCTACCGTCATGTACTTCACATGCAAGGTAAATGTCTACTACACTCATGTACTTCACATGTAAGGTAACTATCTCTACAGTCATGTACTTCACATGTAAGGTAACTATCTCTACAGTCATGTACTTCACATGTAAGGTAACTATCTCTACAGTCATGTACTTCACATGTAAGCTAACTGTCTCTACAGTCATGTACTTCACATGTAAGGTAACTATCTCTACAGTCATGTACTTCACATGTAAGGTAACTGTCTCTACAGTCATGTACTTCACATATAAGGTAACGGTCTATACACTCATGTACTTCACATGTAAGGTAACTGTCTCTACAGTCATGTACTTCACATGTAAGCTAACTGTCTCTACAGTCATGTACTTCACATTAAGGTAACACTCTCTACAGTCATGTACTTCATATGTAAGGTAACAGTCTCTACATTCATGTACTTCACATAAAATCTAACTCTCTCTACTGTCATGTACTTCAGATGTAAGATAACTGTGTCTACAATCATGTACTTCACATATAAGGTAACTGTCTCTACAGTCTTGTACTTCACATGTAAAGTAACTCTGTCTACAGTCATGCACTTCACATGTAAGTTAACTGTCTCTACACTCATGTACTTCACATGTAAGGTAACTGTCTCTACAGTCTTGTACTTTACATGTAAAGTAACTCTGTCTACAGTCATGCACTTCACATGTAAGTTAACTGTCTCTACACTCATGCACTTCACATGTAAGGTAACTATCTCTACAGTCATGTACTTCACATGTAAGGTAACTGTCTCTACAGTCATGTACTTCACATGTAAGGTAACTGTCTCTACAGTCATGTACTTCACATGTAAGGTAACTCTCTCTACAGTCATGTACTTCACATGTAAGGTAACTGTCTCTACAGTCATGTACTTCACATATAAGGTAACTGTCTCTACACTCATGTACTTCACATGTAAGGTAACTGTCTCTACACTCATGTACTTCACATATAAGGTAACTGTCTCTACAGTCATGTACTTCACATGTAAGGTAACTGTCTCTACAGTCATGTACTTCACATGTAAGGTAACTCTCTCTACAGTCATGTACTTCACATGTAAGGTAACTGTCTCTACACTCATGTACTTCACATGTAAGGTAACTGTCTCTACACTCATGTACTTCACATGTAAGGTAACTGTCTCTACACTCATGTACTTCACATGTAAGGTATCTATCTCTACAGTCATGTACTTCACATGTAAGGTAAATGTCTCTACAGTCATGTACTTCACATGTAAGGTAACTGTCTCTACACTCATGTACTTCACATGTAAGGTAACTCTCTCTACACTCATGTACTTCACATGTAAGTTAACTGTCTCTACAGTCATGTATTTCACATGTAAGGTAACTCTCTCTACACTAATGTACTTCACATGTAAGTTAACTGTCTCTACAGTCATGTACTTCACATGTAAGGTAACTGTCTCTACAGTCATGTACTTCACATGTAAGGTACCTGTCTCTACAGTCATGTACTTCACATGTAAGGAAACTTTCTCTATAGTTATGTACTTCGCATGTAAGGTAACTGTCTCTACAGTCATGTACTTCGCATGTAAGGTAACTGTCTCTACAGTCATGTACTTCACATGTAAGGAAACTGTCTCTACAGTCTTGTACTTCACATGTAAGGAAACTGCCTCTACAGTCGTGTACTTCACATGTAAGGAAACTTTCTCTATAGTTATGTACTTCGCATGTAAGGTAACTGTCTCTACAGTCGTGTACTTCACATGTAAAGTAACTGTCTCTACACTCATGTACTTCACATGTAAGGTAACTGTCTCTACACTCATGTACTTCACATGTAAGGTAACTGTCTCTACAGTCATGTACTTCACACGTAAGCTAACTGTCTCTACAGTCATGTACTTCACATGTAAGGTAACTATCTCTACAGTCATGTACTTCACATGTAAGGTAACTCTCTCTACACTCATGTAATTCCAATGTTAGGTACCTGTCTCTACAGTCATGTACTTCACATATAAACTAACTGTCTCTACACTCATGTACTTCACATATAAACTAACTGTCTCTACACTCATGTACTTCACATGTAAGGTAACTGTCTCTACAGTCATGTACTTCACACGTAAGCTAACTGTCTCTACAGTCATGTACTTCACATGTAAGGTAACTGTCTCTACAGTCATGTACTTCACACGTAAGCTAACTGTCTCTACACTCATGTAATTCCAATGTTAGGTACCTGTCTCTACAGTCATGTACTTCACATATAAACTAACTGTCTCTACACTCATGTACTTCACATATAAACTAACTGTCTCTACACTCATGTACTTCACATATAAGTTAACTTTCTCTACAGTCATGTACTCCACATGTAAGGTAACTCTCTCTACATTCATGTACTTCACATATAAACTAACTGTCTCTACAGTAATGTACTTCACATGTAATGTAACAGTCTCTACAGTCATGTATATCACATGTAAGGTAACTCTCTCTACACTCATGTACTTCACATGTAAGGTAACTGTCTCTACAGTCATGTACTTCACATGTAAGGTAACTGTCTCTACAGTCATGTACTTCACATGTATGGTAACTCTCTCTGCAGTCATGTACTTCACATGTAAGGTAACTGTCTCTACAGTCATGTACTTCACATGTAAGGTAACTGTCTCTACAGTTATGTACTTCACATGTAAGGTAACTCTCTCTGCAGTCATGTACTTCACATGTAAGGTAACTGTCTCTACAGTCATGTACTTCACATGTAAGGTAACTGTCTCTACAGTTATGTACTTCACATGTAAGGTAACTCTCTCTACAGTCATGTACTTCACATGTAAGGTAACTGTCTCTACACTCATGTACTTCACATGTAAGGTAACTGTCTCTACAGTTATGTACTTCACATGTAAGGTAACTGTCTCTACAGTCATGTACTTCACATGTAAGGTAACTGTCTCTACAGTCATGTACATCACATGTAAGGTAACTGTCTCTACAGTCATGTACTTCACATGTAAGGTAACTGTCTCTACAGTCATGTACTTCACATGTAAGGTAACTGTCTCTACACTCATGTACTTCACATGTAAGGTAACTGTCTCTACAGTTATGTACTTCACATGTAAGGTAACTCTCTCTACAGTCATGTACTTCACATGTAAGGTAACTGTCTCTACACTCATGTACTTCACATATAAGGTAACTGTCTCTACAGTTATGTACTTCACATGTAAGGTAACTGTCTCTACAGTCATGTACTTCACATGTAAGGTAACTGTCTCTACAGTCATGTACTTCACATGTAAGGTAACTGTCTCTACAGTCATGTACTTCACATGTAAGGTAACTGTCTCTACAGTCATGTACTTCATATGTAAGGTAACTGTCTCTACACTCATGTACTTCACATGTAAGGTAACTGTCTCTACAGTTATGTACTTCACATGTAAGGTAACTGTCTCTACAGTCATGTACTTCACATGTAAGTTAACTGTCTCTACCGTCATGTACTTCACATGCAAGGTAAATGTCTACTACACTCATGTACTTCATATGTAAGGTAACTGTCTCTACAGTCATGTACTTCACATGTAAGGTAACTGTCTCTACCGTCATGTACTTCACATGCAAGGTAAATGTCTACTACACTCATGTACTTCACATGTAAGGTAACTATCTCTACAGTCATGTACGTGACATGTAAGGTAACTATCTCTACAGTCATGTACTTCACATGTAAGGTAACTATCTCTACAGTCATGTACTTCACATGTAAGCGAACTGTCTCTACAGTCATGTACTTCACATGTAAGGTAACTATCTCTACAGTCATGTACTTCACATGTAAGGTAACTGTCTCTACAGTTATGTACTTCACATGTAAGGTAACTCTCTCTACAGCCATGTACTTCACATGTAAGGTAACTGTCTCTACACTCATGTACTTCACATGTAAGGTAACTGTCTCTACAGTTATGTACTTCACATGTAAGGTAACTGTCTCTACAGTCATGTACTTCACATGTAAGGTAACTGTCTCTACAGTCATGTACTTCACATGTAAGGTAACTGTCTCTACAGTCATGTACTTCACATGTAAGGTAACTGTCTCTACAGTCATGTACTTCACATGTAAGGTAACTCTCTCTACAGTCATGTACTTCATATGTAAGGTAACTGTCTCTACACTCATGTACTTCACATGTAAGGTAACTGTCTCTACAGTTATGTACTTCACATGTAAGGTAACTGTCTCTACAGTCATGTACTTCACATGTAAGGTAACTCTCTCTACAGTCATGTACTTCATATGTAAGGTAACTGTCTCTACACTCATGTACTTCACATGTAAGGTAACTGTCTCTACAGTTATGTACTTCACATGTAAGGTAACTGTCTCTACAGTCATGTACTTCACATGTAAGGTAACTGTCTCTACCATCATGTACTTCACATGCAAGGTAAATGTCTACTACACTCATGTACTTCATATGTAAGGTAACTGTCTCTACAGTCATGTACTTCACATGTAAGGTAACTGTCTCTACCGTCATGTACTTCACATGCAAGGTAAATGTCTACTACACTCATGTACTTCACATGTAAGGTAACTATCTCTACAGTCATGTACTTCACATGTAAGGTAACTATCTCTACAGTCATGTACTTCACATGTAAGGTAACTATCTCTACAGTCATGTACTTCACATGTAAGCTAACTGTCTCTACAGTCATGTACTTCACATGTAAGGTAACTATCTCTACAGTCATGTACTTCACATGTAAGGTAACTGTCTCTACAGTCATGTACTTCACATATAAGGTAACGGTCTATACACTCATGTACTTCACATGTAAGGTAACTGTCTCTACAGTCATGTACTTCACATGTAAGCTAACTGTCTCTACAGTCATGTACTTCACATTAAGGTAACACTCTCTACAGTCATGTACTTCATATGTAAGGTAACAGTCTCTACATTCATGTACTTCACATAAAATCTAACTCTCTCTACTGTCATGTACTTCAGATGTAAGATAACTGTGTCTACAATCATGTACTTCACATATAAGGTAACTGTCTCTACAGTCTTGTACTTCACATGTAAAGTAACTCTGTCTACAGTCATGCACTTCACATGTAAGTTAACTGTCTCTACACTCATGTACTTCACATGTAAGGTAACTGTCTCTACAGTCTTGTACTTTACATGTAAAGTAACTCTGTCTACAGTCATGCACTTCACATGTAAGTTAACTGTCTCTACACTCATGCACTTCACATGTAAGGTAACTATCTCTACAGTCATGTACTTCACATGTAAGGTAACTGTCTCTACAGTCATGTACTTCACATGTAAGGTAACTGTCTCTACAGTCATGTACTTCACATGTAAGGTAACTCTCTCTACAGTCATGTACTTCACATGTAAGGTAACTGTCTCTACAGTCATGTACTTCACATATAAGGTAACTGTCTCTACACTCATGTACTTCACATGTAAGGTAACTGTCTCTACACTCATGTACTTCACATATAAGGTAACTGTCTCTACAGTCATGTACTTCACATGTAAGGTAACTGTCTCTACAGTCATGTACTTCACATGTAAGGTAACTCTCTCTACAGTCATGTACTTCACATGTAAGGTAACTGTCTCTACACTCATGTACTTCACATGTAAGGTAACTGTCTCTACACTCATGTACTTCACATGTAAGGTAACTGTCTCTACACTCATGTACTTCACATGTAAGGTATCTATCTCTACAGTCATGTACTTCACATGTAAGGTAAATGTCTCTACAGTCATGTACTTCACATGTAAGGTAACTGTCTCTACACTCATGTACTTCACATGTAAGGTAACTCTCTCTACACTCATGTACTTCACATGTAAGTTAACTGTCTCTACAGTCATGTATTTCACATGTAAGGTAACTCTCTCTACACTAATGTACTTCACATGTAAGTTAACTGTCTCTACAGTCATGTACTTCACATGTAAGGTAACTGTCTCTACAGTCATGTACTTCACATGTAAGGTACCTGTCTCTACAGTCATGTACTTCACATGTAAGGAAACTTTCTCTATAGTTATGTACTTCGCATGTAAGGTAACTGTCTCTACAGTCATGTACTTCGCATGTAAGGTAACTGTCTCTACAGTCATGTACTTCACATGTAAGGAAACTGTCTCTACAGTCTTGTACTTCACATGTAAGGAAACTGCCTCTACAGTCGTGTACTTCACATGTAAGGAAACTTTCTCTATAGTTATGTACTTCGCATGTAAGGTAACTGTCTCTACAGTCGTGTACTTCACATGTAAAGTAACTGTCTCTACACTCATGTACTTCACATGTAAGGTAACTGTCTCTACACTCATGTACTTCACATGTAAGGTAACTGTCTCTACAGTCATGTACTTCACACGTAAGCTAACTGTCTCTACAGTCATGTACTTCACATGTAAGGTAACTATCTCTACAGTCATGTACTTCACATGTAAGGTAACTCTCTCTACACTCATGTAATTCCAATGTTAGGTACCTGTCTCTACAGTCATGTACTTCACATATAAACTAACTGTCTCTACACTCATGTACTTCACATATAAACTAACTGTCTCTACACTCATGTACTTCACATGTAAGGTAACTGTCTCTACAGTCATGTACTTCACACGTAAGCTAACTGTCTCTACAGTCATGTACTTCACATGTAAGGTAACTGTCTCTACAGTCATGTACTTCACACGTAAGCTAACTGTCTCTACACTCATGTAATTCCAATGTTAGGTACCTGTCTCTACAGTCATGTACTTCACATATAAACTAACTGTCTCTACACTCATGTACTTCACATATAAACTAACTGTCTCTACACTCATGTACTTCACATATAAGTTAACTTTCTCTACAGTCATGTACTCCACATGTAAGGTAACTCTCTCTACATTCATGTACTTCACATATAAACTAACTGTCTCTACAGTAATGTACTTCACATGTAATGTAACAGTCTCTACAGTCATGTATATCACATGTAAGGTAACTCTCTCTACACTCATGTACTTCACATGTAAGGTAACTGTCTCTACAGTCATGTACTTCACATGTAAGGTAACTGTCTCTACAGTCATGTACTTCACATGTATGGTAACTCTCTCTGCAGTCATGTACTTCACATGTAAGGTAACTGTCTCTACAGTCATGTACTTCACATGTAAGGTAACTGTCTCTACAGTTATGTACTTCACATGTAAGGTAACTCTCTCTGCAGTCATGTACTTCACATGTAAGGTAACTGTCTCTACAGTCATGTACTTCACATGTAAGGTAACTGTCTCTACAGTTATGTACTTCACATGTAAGGTAACTCTCTCTACAGTCATGTACTTCACATGTAAGGTAACTGTCTCTACACTCATGTACTTCACATGTAAGGTAACTGTCTCTACAGTTATGTACTTCACATGTAAGGTAACTGTCTCTACAGTCATGTACTTCACATGTAAGGTAACTGTCTCTACAGTCATGTACATCACATGTAAGGTAACTGTCTCTACAGTCATGTACTTCACATGTAAGGTAACTGTCTCTACAGTCATGTACTTCACATGTAAGGTAACTGTCTCTACACTCATGTACTTCACATGTAAGGTAACTGTCTCTACAGTTATGTACTTCACATGTAAGGTAACTCTCTCTACAGTCATGTACTTCACATGTAAGGTAACTGTCTCTACACTCATGTACTTCACATATAAGGTAACTGTCTCTACAGTTATGTACTTCACATGTAAGGTAACTGTCTCTACAGTCATGTACTTCACATGTAAGGTAACTGTCTCTACAGTCATGTACTTCACATGTAAGGTAACTGTCTCTACAGTCATGTACTTCACATGTAAGGTAACTGTCTCTACAGTCATGTACTTCATATGTAAGGTAACTGTCTCTACACTCATGTACTTCACATGTAAGGTAACTGTCTCTACAGTTATGTACTTCACATGTAAGGTAACTGTCTCTACAGTCATGTACTTCACATGTAAGTTAACTGTCTCTACCGTCATGTACTTCACATGCAAGGTAAATGTCTACTACACTCATGTACTTCATATGTAAGGTAACTGTCTCTACAGTCATGTACTTCACATGTAAGGTAACTGTCTCTACCGTCATGTACTTCACATGCAAGGTAAATGTCTACTACACTCATGTACTTCACATGTAAGGTAACTATCTCTACAGTCATGTACGTGACATGTAAGGTAACTATCTCTACAGTCATGTACTTCACATGTAAGGTAACTATCTCTACAGTCATGTACTTCACATGTAAGCGAACTGTCTCTACAGTCATGTACTTCACATGTAAGGTAACTATCTCTACAGTCATGTACTTCACATGTAAGGTAACTGTCTCTACAGTCATGTACTTCACATATAAGGTAACGGTCTATACACTCATGTACTTCACATGTAAGGTAACTGTCTCTACAGTCATGTACTTCACATGTAAGCTAACTGTCTCTACAGTCATGTACTTCACATGTAAGGTAACTGTCTCTACAGTCATGTACTTCACATTAAGGTAACACTCTCTACAGTCATGTACTTCATATGTAAGGTAACAGTCTCTACATTCATGTACTTCACATAAAATCTAACTCTCTCTACTGTCATGTACTTCAGATGTAAGATAACTGTGTCTACAATCATGTACTTCACATATAAGGTAACTGTCTCTACAGTCTTGTACTTCACATGTAAAGTAACTCTGTCTACACTCATGCACTTCACATGTAAGTTAACTGTCTCTACACTCATGTACTTCACATGTAAGGTAACTGTCTCTACAGTCTTGTACTTTACATGTAAAGTAACTCTGTCTACAGTCATGCACTTCACATGTAAGTTAACTGTCTCTACACTCATGCACTTCACATGTAAGGTAACTATCTCTACAGTCATGTACTTCACATGTAAGGTAACTGTCTCTTCAATCATGTACTTCACATGTAATGTAACTGTCTCTTCAATCATGTACTTCACATGTAAAGTAACTGTCTCTACACTCATGTACTTCACATGTAAGGTAACTGTCTCTACACTCATGTACTTCACATGTAAGGTAACTGTCTCTACAGTCATGTACTTCACACGTAAGCTAACTGTCTCTACAGTCATGTACTTCACATGTAAGGTAACTATCTCTACAGTCATGTACTTCACATGTAAGGTAACTCTCTCTACACTCATGTAATTCCAATGTTAGGTACCTGTCTCTACAGTCATGTACTTCACATATAAACTAACTGTCTCTACACTCATGTACTTCACATATAAACTAACTGTCTCTACACTCATGTACTTCACATGTAAGGTAACTGTCTCTACAGTCATGTACTTCACACGTAAGCTAACTGTCTCTACAGTCATGTACTTCACATGTAAGGTAACTGTCTCTACAGTCATGTACTTCACACGTAAGCTAACTGTCTCTACACTCATGTAATTCCAATGTTAGGTACCTGTCTCTACAGTCATGTACTTCACATATAAACTAACTGTCTCTACACTCATGTACTTCACATATAAACTAACTGTCTCTACACTCATGTACTTCACATATAAGTTAACTTTCTCTACAGTCATGTACTCCACATGTAAGGTAACTCTCTCTACAGTCAGGTACTTCACATGTAAGCGAACTGTCTCTACAGTCATGTACTTCACATGTAAGGTAACTATCTCTACAGTCATGTACTTCACATGTAAGGTAACTGTCTCTACAGTCATGTACTTCACATATAAGGTAACGGTCTATACACTCATGTACTTCACATGTAAGGTAACTGTCTCTACAGTCATGTACTTCACATGTAAGCTAACTGTCTCTACAGTCATGTACTTCACATGTAAGGTAACTGTCTCTACAGTCATGTACTTCACATTAAGGTAACACTCTCTACAGTCATGTACTTCATATGTAAGGTAACAGTCTCTACATTCATGTACTTCACATAAAATCTAACTCTCTCTACTGTCATGTACTTCAGATGTAAGATAACTGTGTCTACAATCATGTACTTCACATATAAGGTAACTGTCTCTACAGTCTTGTACTTCACATGTAAAGTAACTCTGTCTACACTCATGCACTTCACATGTAAGTTAACTGTCTCTACACTCATGTACTTCACATGTAAGGTAACTGTCTCTACAGTCTTGTACTTTACATGTAAAGTAACTCTGTCTACAGTCATGCACTTCACATGTAAGTTAACTGTCTCTACACTCATGCACTTCACATGTAAGGTAACTATCTCTACAGTCATGTACTTCACATGTAAGGTAACTGTCTCTTCAATCATGTACTTCACATGTAATGTAACTGTCTCTTCAATCATGTACTTCACATGTAAAGTAACTGTCTCTACACTCATGTACTTCACATGTAAGGTAACTGTCTCTACACTCATGTACTTCACATGTAAGGTAACTGTCTCTACAGTCATGTACTTCACACGTAAGCTAACTGTCTCTACAGTCATGTACTTCACATGTAAGGTAACTATCTCTACAGTCATGTACTTCACATGTAAGGTAACTCTCTCTACACTCATGTAATTCCAATGTTAGGTACCTGTCTCTACAGTCATGTACTTCACATATAAACTAACTGTCTCTACACTCATGTACTTCACATATAAACTAACTGTCTCTACACTCATGTACTTCACATGTAAGGTAACTGTCTCTACAGTCATGTACTTCACACGTAAGCTAACTGTCTCTACAGTCATGTACTTCACATGTAAGGTAACTGTCTCTACAGTCATGTACTTCACACGTAAGCTAACTGTCTCTACACTCATGTAATTCCAATGTTAGGTACCTGTCTCTACAGTCATGTACTTCACATATAAACTAACTGTCTCTACACTCATGTACTTCACATATAAACTAACTGTCTCTACACTCATGTACTTCACATATAAGTTAACTTTCTCTACAGTCATGTACTCCACATGTAAGGTAACTCTCTCTACATTCATGTACTTCACATATAAACTAACTGTCTCTACAGTAATGTACTTCACATGTAATGTAACAGTCTCTACAGTCATGTATATCACATGTAAGGTAACTCTCTCTACACTCATGTACTTCACATGTAAGGTAACTGTCTCTACAGTCATGTACTTCACATGTAAGGTAACTGTCTCTACAGTCATGTACTTCACATGTATGGTAACTCTCTCTGCAGTCATGTACTTCACATGTAAGGTAACTGTCTCTACAGTCATGTACTTCACATGTAAGGTAACTGTCTCTACAGTTATGTACTTCACATGTAAGGTAACTCTCTCTGCAGTCATGTACTTCACATGTAAGGTAACTGTCTCTACAGTCATGTACTTCACATGTAAGGTAACTGTCTCTACAGTTATGTACTTCACATGTAAGGTAACTCTCTCTACAGTCATGTACTTCACATGTAAGGTAACTGTCTCTACACTCATGTACTTCACATGTAAGGTAACTGTCTCTACAGTTATGTACTTCACATGTAAGGTAACTGTCTCTACAGTCATGTACTTCACATGTAAGGTAACTGTCTCTACAGTCATGTACATCACATGTAAGGTAACTGTCTCTACAGTCATGTACTTCACATGTAAGGTAACTGTCTCTACAGTCATGTACTTCACATGTAAGGTAACTGTCTCTACACTCATGTACTTCACATGTAAGGTAACTGTCTCTACAGTTATGTACTTCACATGTAAGGTAACTCTCTCTACAGTCATGTACTTCACATGTAAGGTAACTGTCTCTACACTCATGTACTTCACATATAAGGTAACTGTCTCTACAGTTATGTACTTCACATGTAAGGTAACTGTCTCTACAGTCATGTACTTCACATGTAAGGTAACTGTCTCTACAGTCATGTACTTCACATGTAAGGTAACTGTCTCTACAGTCATGTACTTCACATGTAAGGTAACTGTCTCTACAGTCATGTACTTCATATGTAAGGTAACTGTCTCTACACTCATGTACTTCACATGTAAGGTAACTGTCTCTACAGTTATGTACTTCACATGTAAGGTAACTGTCTCTACAGTCATGTACTTCACATGTAAGTTAACTGTCTCTACCGTCATGTACTTCACATGCAAGGTAAATGTCTACTACACTCATGTACTTCATATGTAAGGTAACTGTCTCTACAGTCATGTACTTCACATGTAAGGTAACTGTCTCTACCGTCATGTACTTCACATGCAAGGTAAATGTCTACTACACTCATGTACTTCACATGTAAGGTAACTATCTCTACAGTCATGTACGTGACATGTAAGGTAACTATCTCTACAGTCATGTACTTCACATGTAAGGTAACTATCTCTACAGTCATGTACTTCACATGTAAGCTAACTGTCTCTACAGTCATGTACTTCACATGTAAGGTAACTATCTCTACAGTCATGTACTTCACATGTAAGGTAACTGTCTCTACAGTCATGTACTTCACATATAAGGTAACGGTCTATACACTCATGTACTTCACATGTAAGGTAACTGTCTCTACAGTCATGTACTTCACATGTAAGCTAACTGTCTCTACAGTCATGTACTTCACATGTAAGGTAACTGTCTCTACAGTCATGTACTTCACATTAAGGTAACACTCTCTACAGTCATGTACTTCATATGTAAGGTAACAGTCTCTACATTCATGTACTTCACATAAAATCTAACTCTCTCTACTGTCATGTACTTCAGATGTAAGATAACTGTGTCTACAATCATGTACTTCACATATAAGGTAACTGTCTCTACAGTCTTGTACTTCACATGTAAAGTAACTCTGTCTACACTCATGCACTTCACATGTAAGTTAACTGTCTCTACACTCATGTACTTCACATGTAAGGTAACTGTCTCTACAGTCTTGTACTTTACATGTAAAGTAACTCTGTCTACAGTCATGCACTTCACATGTAAGTTAACTGTCTCTACACTCATGCACTTCACATGTAAGGTAACTATCTCTACAGTCATGTACTCCACATGTAAGGTAACTGTCTCTTCAATCATGTACTTCACATGTAATGTAACTGTCTCTTCAATCATGTACTTCACATGTAAGGTAACTGTCTCTACAGTCATATACTTTACATGTAAGGTAACTGTCTCTACACTCATGCACTTCACATGTAAGGTAAATGTCTCTACAGTCATGTACTTCACATGTAAGGTAACTCTCTCTACAGTCATGTACTTCACATGTAAGGTAACTGTCTCTACAGTCATGTACTTCACATGTAAGGTAACTGTCTCTACAGTCATGTACTTCACATGTAAGGTAACACTCTCTACAGTCATGTACTTCACATGTAAGGTAACTGTCTCTACACTCATGTACTTCACATGTAAGGTAACTCTCTCTACAGTCATGTACTTCACATGTAAGGTAACTGTCTCTACAGTCATGCACTTCACATGTAAGGTAACTGTCTCTACAGTCATGTACTTCACATGTAAGGTAACACTCTCTACAGTCATGTACTTCACATGTAAGGTAACTGTCTCTACACTCATGTACTTCACATGTAAGGTAACTGCCTCTACACTCATGTACTTCACATATGAGGTAACTGTCTCTACACTCATGTACTTCACATGTAATGTACCTGTCTCTACAGTCATGTACTTCACATGTAAGGTACCTGTCTCTACAGTCATGTACTTCAAATGTAAAGTAACTCTCTCTACAGTCATGTACTTCGCATGTAAGGTAACTGTCTCTACACTCATGTACTTCGCATGTAAGGTAACTGTCTCTACAGTCGTGTACTACACATGTAAGGAAACTGTCTCTACAGTCGTGTACTTCACATGTAAGGTAACTGTCTCTACACACATGTACTTCACATGTAAGGTAACTGTCTCTACAGTCGTGTACTTCACATGTAAGGTAACTGTCTCTACACTCATGTACTTCACATGTAAGGTAACTGTCTCTACACTCATGTACTTCACATGTAAGGTAACTGTCTCTACAGTCATGTACTTCACACGTAAGCTAACTGTCTCTACAGTCATGTACTTCACATGTAAGGTAACTGTCTCTACAGTCATGTACTTCACACGTAAGCTAACTGTCTCTACAGTCATGTACTTCACACGTAAGCTAACTGTCTCTACAGTCATGTACTTCACATGTAAGGTAACTGTCTCTACAGTTATGTACTTCACATGTAAGCTAACTGTCTCTACAGTCATGTACTTCACATGTAAGGTAACTGTCTCTACCGTCATGTACTTCACATGTAAGGTAACTGTCTCTACAGTCATGTACTTCACATGTAAGGTAACTGTCTCTACAGTCATGTACTTCACATGTATGGTAACTCTCTCTGCAGTCATGTACTTCACATGTAAGGTAACTGTCTCTACAGTCATGTACTTCACATGTAAGGTAACTGTCTCTACAGTTATGTACTTCACATGTAAGGTAACTCTCTCTACAGTCATGTACTCCACATGTAAGGTAACTCTCTCTACATTCATGTACTTTACATATAAACTAACTGTCTCTACAGTAATGTACTTCACATGTAATGTAACAGTCTCTACAGTCATGTATATCACATGTAAGGTAACTCTCTCTACACTCATGTACTTCACATGTAAGGTAACTGTCTCTACAGTCATGTACTTCACATGTAAGGTAACTGTCTCTACAGTCATGTACTTCACATGTAAGGTAACTGTCTCTACAGTTATGTACTTCACATGTAAGGTAACTCTCTCTACAGTCATGTACTTCACATGTAAGGTAACTGTCTCTACAGTCATGTACTTCACATGTAAGGTAACTGTCTCTACAGTTATGTACTTCACATGTAAGGTAACTCTCTCTACAGCCATGTACTTCACATGTAAGGTAACTGTCTCTACACTCATGTACTTCACATGTAAGGTAACTGTCTCTACAGTTATGTACTTCACATGTAAGGTAACTGTCTCTACAGTCATGTACTTCACATGTAAGGTAACTGTCTCTACAGTCATGTACTTCACATGTAAGGTAACTGTCTCTACAGTCATGTACTTCACATGTAAGGTAACTGTCTCTACAGTCATGTACTTCACATGTAAGGTAACTCTCTCTACAGTCATGTACTTCATATGTAAGGTAACTGTCTCTACACTCATGTACTTCACATGTAAGGTAACTGTCTCTACAGTTATGTACTTCACATGTAAGGTAACTGTCTCTACAGTCATGTACTTCACATGTAAGGTAACTGTCTCTACCATCATGTACTTCACATGCAAGGTAAATGTCTACTACACTCATGTACTTCATATGTAAGGTAACTGTCTCTACAGTCATGTACTTCACATGTAAGGTAACTGTCTCTACCGTCATGTACTTCACATGCAAGGTAAATGTCTACTACACTCATGTACTTCACATGTAAGGTAACTATCTCTACAGTCATGTACTTCACATGTAAGGTAACTATCTCTACAGTCATGTACTTCACATGTAAGGTAACTATCTCTACAGTCATGTACTTCACATGTAAGCTAACTGTCTCTACAGTCATGTACTTCACATGTAAGGTAACTATCTCTACAGTCATGTACTTCACATGTAAGGTAACTGTCTCTACAGTCATGTACTTCACATATAAGGTAACGGTCTATACACTCATGTACTTCACATGTAAGGTAACTGTCTCTACAGTCATGTACTTCACATGTAAGCTAACTGTCTCTACAGTCATGTACTTCACATTAAGGTAACACTCTCTACAGTCATGTACTTCATATGTAAGGTAACAGTCTCTACATTCATGTACTTCACATAAAATCTAACTCTCTCTACTGTCATGTACTTCAGATGTAAGATAACTGTGTCTACAATCATGTACTTCACATATAAGGTAACTGTCTCTACAGTCTTGTACTTCACATGTAAAGTAACTCTGTCTACAGTCATGCACTTCACATGTAAGTTAACTGTCTCTACACTCATGTACTTCACATGTAAGGTAACTGTCTCTACAGTCTTGTACTTTACATGTAAAGTAACTCTGTCTACAGTCATGCACTTCACATGTAAGTTAACTGTCTCTACACTCATGCACTTCACATGTAAGGTAACTATCTCTACAGTCATGTACTTCACATGTAAGGTAACTGTCTCTACAGTCATGTACTTCACATGTAAGGTAACTGTCTCTACAGTCATGTACTTCACATGTAAGGTAACTGTCTCTACAGTCATGTACTTCACATGTAAGGTAACTCTCTCTACAGTCATGTACTTCACATATAAGGTAACTGTCTCTACACTCATGTACTTCACATGTAAGGTAACTGTCTCTACACTCATGTACTTCACATATAAGGTAACTGTCTCTACAGTCATGTACTTCACATGTAAGGTAACTGTCTCTACAGTCATGTACTTCACATGTAAGGTAACTCTCTCTACAGTCATGTACTTCACATGTAAGGTAACTGTCTCTACACTCATGTACTTCACATGTAAGGTAACTGTCTCTACACTCATGTACTTCACATGTAAGGTAACTGTCTCTACACTCATGTACTTCACATGTAAGGTATCTATCTCTACAGTCATGTACTTCACATGTAAGGTAAATGTCTCTACAGTCATGTACTTCACATGTAAGGTAACTGTCTCTACACTCATGTACTTCACATGTAAGGTAACTCTCTCTACACTCATGTACTTCACATGTAAGTTAACTGTCTCTACAGTCATGTATTTCACATGTAAGGTAACTCTCTCTACACTAATGTACTTCACATGTAAGTTAACTGTCTCTACAGTCATGTATTTCACATGTAAGGTAACTGTCTCTACAGTCATGTACTTCACATGTAAGGTACCTGTCTCTACAGTCATGTACTTCACATGTAAGGAAACTTTCTCTATAGTTATGTACTTCGCATGTAAGGTAACTGTCTCTACAGTCATGTACTTCGCATGTAAGGTAACTGTCTCTACAGTCATGTACTTCACATGTAAGGAAACTGTCTCTACAGTCTTGTACTTCACATGTAAGGAAACTGCCTCTACAGTCGTGTACTTCACATGTAAGGAAACTTTCTCTATAGTTATGTACTTCGCATGTAAGGTAACTGTCTCTACAGTCGTGTACTTCACATGTAAAGTAACTGTCTCTACACTCATGTACTTCACATGTAAGGTAACTGTCTCTACACTCATGTACTTCACATGTAAGGTAACTGTCTCTACAGTCATGTACTTCACACGTAAGCTAACTGTCTCTACAGTCATGTACTTCACATGTAAGGTAACTATCTCTACAGTCATGTACTTCACATGTAAGGTAACTCTCTCTACACTCATGTAATTCCAATGTTAGGTACCTGTCTCTACAGTCATGTACTTCACATATAAACTAACTGTCTCTACACTCATGTACTTCACATATAAACTAACTGTCTCTACACTCATGTACTTCACATGTAAGGTAACAGTCTCTACAGTCATGTACTTCACACGTAAGCTAACTGTCTCTACAGTCATGTACTTCACATGTAAGGTAACTGTCTCTACAGTCATGTACTTCACACGTAGGCTAACTGTCTCTACACTCATGTAATTCCAATGTTAGGTACCTGTCTCTACAGTCATGTACTTCACATATAAACTAACTGTCTCTACACTCATGTACTTCACATATAAACTAACTGTCTCTACACTCATGTACTTCACATATAAGTTAACTTTCTCTACAGTCATGTACTCCACATGTAAGGTAACTCTCTCTACATTCATGTACTTCACATATAAACTAACTGTCTCTACAGTAATGTACTTCACATGTAATGTAACAGTCTCTACAGTCATGTATATCACATGTAAGGTAACTCTCTCTACACTCATGTACTTCACATGTAAGGTAACTGTCTCTACAATCATGTACTTCACATGTAAGGTAACTGTCTCTACAGTCATGTACTTCACATGTAAGGTAACTCTCTCTGCAGTCATGTACTTCACATGTAAGGTAACTGTCTCTACAGTCATGTACTTCACATGTAAGGTAACTGTCTCTACAGTTATGTACTTCACATGTAAGGTAACTCTCTCTGCAGTCATGTACTTCACATGTAAGGTAACTGTCTCTACAGTCATGTACTTCACATGTAAGGTAACTGTCTCTACAGTTATGTACTTCACATGTAAGGTAACTCTCTCTACAGTCATGTACTTCACATGTAAAGTAACTCTGTCTACAGTCATGCACTTCACATGTAAGTTAACTGTCTCTACACTCATGTACTTCACATGTAAGGTAACTGTCTCTACAGTCTTGTACTTTACATGTAAAGTAACTCTGTCTACAGTCATGCACTTCACATGTAAGTTAACTGTCTCTACACTCATGCACTTCACATGTAAGGTAACTATCTCTACAGTCATGTACTTCACATGTAAGGTAACTGTCTCTTCAATCATGTACTTCACATGTAATGTAACTGTCTCTTCAATCATGTACTTCACATGTAAGGTAACTGTCTCTACAGTCATATACTTTACATGTAAGGTAACTGTCTCTACACTCATGCACTTCACATGTAAGGTAAATGTCTCTACAGTCATGTACTTCACATGTAAGGTAACTCTCTCTACAGTCATGTACTTCACATGTAAGGTAACTGTCTCTACAGTCATGTACTTCACATGTAAGGTAACTGTCTCTACAGTCATGTACTTCACATGTAAGGTAACACTCTCTACAGTCATGTACTTCACATGTAAGGTAACTGTCTCTACACTCATGTACTTCACATGTAAGGTAACTCTCTCTACAGTCATGTACTTCACATGTAAGGTAACTGTCTCTACAGTCATGTACTTCACATGTAATGTACCTGTCTCTACAGTCATGTACTTCACATGTAAGGTACCTGTCTCTACAGTCATGTACTTCAAATGTAAAGTAACTCTCTCTACAGTCATGTACTTCGCATGTAAGGTAACTGTCTCTACACTCATGTACTTCGCATGTAAGGTAACTGTCTCTACAGTCGTGTACTACACATGTAAGGAAACTGTCTCTACAGTCGTGTACTTCACATGTAAGGTAACTGTCTCTACAATCATGTACTTCACATGTAAGGTAACTGTCTCTACAGTCGTGTACTTCACATGTAAGGTAACTGTCTCTACAGTCATGTACTTCACATGTAAGGTAACTGTCTCTACACTCATGTACTTCACATGTAAGGTAACTGTCTCTACAGTCATGTACTTCGCACGTAAGCTAACTGTCTCTACAATCATGTACTTCACATGTAAGGTAACTGTCTCTACAGTCATGTACTTCACACGTAAGCTAACTGTCTCTACAGTCATGTACTTCACACGTAAGCTAACTGTCTCTACAGTCATGTACTTCACATGTAAGGTAACTGTCTCTACAGTTATGTACTTCACATGTAAGCTAACTGTCTCTACAGTCATGTACTTCACATGTAAGGTAACTGTCTCTACCGTCATGTACTTCACATGTAAGGTAACTGTCTCTACAGTCATGTACTTCACATGTAAGGTAACTGTCTCTACAGTCATGTACTTCACATGTAAGGTACCTCTCTCTACACTCATGTAATTCCAATGTTAGGTACCTGTCTCTACACTCATGTACTTCACATATAAACTAACTGTCTCTACACTCATGTACTTCACATATAAACTAACTGTCTCTACACTCATGTACTTCACATGTAAGTTAACTTTCTCTACAGTCATGTACTCCACATGTAAGGTAACTCTCTCTACATTCATGTACTTCACATATAAACTAACTGTCTCTACAGTAATGTACTTCACATGTAATGTAACAGTCTCTACAGTCATGTATATCACATGTAAGGTAACTCTCTCTACACTCATGTACTTCACATGTAAGGTAACTGTCTCTACAGTCATGTACTTCACATGTAAGGTAACTGTCTCTACAGTCATGTACTTCACATGTAAGGTAACTGTCTCTACAGTTATGTACTTCACATGTAAGGTAACTCTCTCTGCAGTCATGTACTTCACATGTAAGGTAACTGTCTCTACAGTCATGTACTTCACATGTAAGGTAACTGTCTCTACAGTTATGTACTTCACATGTAAGGTAACTCTCTCTACAGTCATGTACTTCACATGTAAGGTAACTGTCTCTACACTCATGTACTTCACATGTAAGGTAACTGTCTCTACAGTTATGTACTTCACATGTAAGGTAACTGTCTCTACAGTCATATACTTCACATGTAAGGTAACTGTCTCTACAGTCATGTACTTCACATGTAAGGTAACTGTCTCTACAGTCATGTACTTCACATGTAAGGTAACTGTCTCTACAGTCATGTACTTCATATGTAAGGTAACTGTCTCTACACTCATGTACTTCACATGTAAGGTAACTGTCTCTACAGTTATGTACTTCACATGTAAGGTAACTGTCTCTACAGTCATGTACTTCACATGTAAGTTAACTGTCTCTACCGTCATGTACTTCACATGCAAGGTAAATGTCTACTACACTCATGTACTTCATATGTAAGGTAACTGTCTCTACAGTCATGTACTTCACATGTAAGGTAACTGTCTCTACCGTCATGTACTTCACATGCAAGGTAAATGTCTACTACACTCATGTACTTCACATGTAAGGTAACTATCTCTACAGTCATGTACGTGACATGTAAGGTAACTATCTCTACAGTCATGTACTTCACATGTAAGGTAACTATCTCTACAGTCATGTACTTCACATGTAAGCTAACTGTCTCTACAGTCATGTACTTCACATGTAAGGTAACTATCTCTACAGTCATGTACTTCACATGTAAGGTAACTGTCTCTACAGTCATGTACTTCACATATAAGGTAACGGTCTATACACTCATGTACTTCACATGTAAGGTAACTGTCTCTACAGTCATGTACTTCACATGTAAGCTAACTGTCTCTACAGTCATGTACTTCACATGTAAGGTAACTGTCTCTACAGTCATGTACTTCACATTAAGGTAACACTCTCTACAGTCATGTACTTCATATGTAAGGTAACAGTCTCTACATTCATGTACTTCACATAAAATCTAACTCTCTCTACTGTCATGTACTTCAGATGTAAGATAACTGTGTCTACAATCATGTACTTCACATATAAGGTAACTGTCTCTACAGTCTTGTACTTCACATGTAAAGTAACTCTGTCTACACTCATGCACTTCACATGTAAGTTAACTGTCTCTACACTCATGTACTTCACATGTAAGGTAACTGTCTCTACAGTCTTGTACTTTACATGTAAAGTAACTCTGTCTACAGTCATGCACTTCACATGTAAGTTAACTGTCTCTACACTCATGCACTTCACATGTAAGGTAACTATCTCTACAGTCATGTACTTCACATGTAAGGTAACTGTCTCTTCAATCATGTACTTCACATGTAATGTAACTGTCTCTTCAATCATGTACTTCACATGTAAGGTAACTGTCTCTACAGTCATATACTTTACATGTAAGGTAACTGTCTCTACACTCATGCACTTCACATGTAAGGTAAATGTCTCTACAGTCATGTACTTCACATGTAAGGTAACTCTCTCTACAGTCATGTACTTCACATGTAAGGTAACTGTCTCTACAGTCATGTACTTCACATGTAAGGTAACTGTCTCTACAGTCATGTACTTCACATGTAAGGTAACACTCTCTACAGTCATGTACTTCACATGTAAGGTAACTGTCTCTACACTCATGTACTTCACATGTAAGGTAACTCTCTCTACAGTCATGTACTTCACATGTAAGGTAACTGTCTCTACAGTCATGCACTTCACATGTAAGGTAACTGTCTCTACAGTCATGTACTTCACATGTAAGGTAACACTCTCTACAGTCATGTACTTCACATGTAAGGTAACTGTCTCTACACTCATGTACTTCACATGTAAGGTAACTGCCTCTACACTCATGTACTTCACATATAAGGTAACTGTCTCTACACTCATGTACTTCACATGTAATGTACCTGTCTCTACAGTCATGTACTTCACATGTAAGGTACCTGTCTCTACAGTCATGTACTTCAAATGTAAAGTAACTCTCTCTACAGTCATGTACTTCGCATGTAAGGTAACTGTCTCTACACTCATGTACTTCGCATGTAAGGTAACTGTCTCTACAGTCGTGTACTACACATGTAAGGAAACTGTCTCTACAGTCGTGTACTTCACATGTAAGGTAACTGTCTCTACACACATGTACTTCACATGTAAGGTAACTGTCTCTACAGTCGTGTACTTCACATGTAAGGTAACTGTCTCTACAGTCATGTACTTCACATGTAAGGTAACTGTCTCTACACTCATGTACTTCACATGTAAGGTAACTGTCTCTACAGTCATGTACTTCACACGTAAGCTAACTGTCTCTACAGTCATGTACTTCACATGTAAGGTAACTGTCTCTACAGTCATGTACTTCACACGTAAGCTAACTGTCTCTACAGTCATGTACTTCACACGTAAGCTAACTGTCTCTACAGTCATGTACTTCACATGTAAGGTAACTGTCTCTACAGTTATGTACTTCACATGTAAGCTAACTGTCTCTACAGTCATGTACTTCACATGTAAGGTAACTGTCTCTACCGTCATGTACTTCACATGTAAGGTAACTGTCTCTACAGTCATGTACTTCACATGTAAGGTAACTGTCTCTACAGTCATGTACTTCACATGTAACTTAACTTTCTCTACAGTCATGTACTCCACATGTAAGGTAACTCTCTCTACATTCATGTACTTTACATATAAACTAACTGTCTCTACAGTAATGTACTTCACATGTAATGTAACAGTCTCTACAGTCATGTATATCACATGTAAGGTAACTCTCTCTACACTCATGTACTTCACATGTAAGGTAACTGTCTCTACAGTCATGTACTTCACATGTAAGGTAACTGTCTCTACAGTCATGTACTGCACATGTAAGGTAACTGTCTCTACAGTTATGTACTTCACATGTAAGGTAACTCTCTCTACAGTCATGTACTTCACATGTAAGGTAACTGTCTCTACAGTCATGTACTTCACATGTAAGGTAACTGTCTCTACAGTTATGTACTTCACATGTAAGGTAACTCTCTCTACAGTCATGTACTTCACATGTAAGGTAACTGTCTCTACACTCATGTACTTCACATGTAAGGTAACTGTCTCTACAGTTATGTACTTCACATGTAAGGTAACTGTCTCTACAGTCATGTACTTCACATGTAAGGTAACTGTCTCTACAGTCATGTACTTCACATGTAAGGTAACTGTCTCTACAGTCATGTACTTCACATGTAAGGTAACTCTCTCTACAGTCATGTACTTCATATGTAAGGTAACTGTCTCTACACTCATGTACTTCACATGTAAGGTAACTGTCTCTACAGTTATGTACTTCACATGTAAGGTAACTGTCTCTACAGTCATGTACTTCACATGTAAGGTAACTGTCTCTACCATCATGTACTTCACATGCAAGGTAAATGTCTACTACACTCATGTACTTCATATGTAAGGTAACTGTCTCTACAGTCATGTACTTCACATGTAAGGTAACTGTCTCTACCGTCATGTACTTCACATGCAAGGTAAATGTCTACTACACTCATGTACTTCACATGTAAGGTAACTATCTCTACAGTCATGTACTTCACATGTAAGGTAACTATCTCTACAGTCATGTACTTCACATGTAAGGTAACTATCTCTACAGTCATGTACTTCACATGTAAGCTAACTGTCTCTACAGTCATGTACTTCACATGTAAGGTAACTATCTCTACAGTCATGTACTTCACATGTAAGGTAACTGTCTCTACAGTCATGTACTTCACATATAAGGTAACGGTCTATACACTCATGTACTTCACATGTAAGGTAACTGTCTCTACAGTCATGTACTTCACATGTAAGCTAACTGTCTCTACAGTCATGTACTTCACATTAAGGTAACACTCTCTACAGTCATGTACTTCATATGTAAGGTAACAGTCTCTACATTCATGTACTTCACATAAAATCTAACTCTCTCTACTGTCATGTACTTCAGATGTAAGATAACTGTGTCTACAATCATGTACTTCACATATAAGGTAACTGTCTCTACAGTCTTGTACTTCACATGTAACGTAACTCTGTCTACAGTCATGCACTTCACATGTAAGTTAACTGTCTCTACACTCATGTACTTCACATGTAAGGTAACTGTCTCTACAGTCTTGTACTTTACATGTAAAGTAACTCTGTCTACAGTCATGCACTTCACATGTAAGTTAACTGTCTCTACACTCATGCACTTCACATGTAAGGTAACTATCTCTACAGTCATGTACTTCACATGTAAGGTAACTGTCTCTACAGTCATGTACTTCACATGTAAGGTAACTGTCTCTACAGTCATGTATTTCACATGTAAGGTAACTGTCTCTACAGTCATGTACTTCACATGTAAGGTAACTGTCTCTACAGTCATGTACTTCACATATAAGGTAACTGTCTCTACACTCATGTACTTCACATGTAAGGTAACTGTCTCTACACTCATGTACTTCACATATAAGGTAACTGTCTCTACAGTCATGTACTTCACATGTAAGGTAACTGTCTCTACAGTCATGTACTTCACATGTAAGGTAACTCTCTCTACAGTCATGTACTTCACATGTAAGGTAACTGTCTCTACACTCATGTACTTCACATGTAAGGTATCTGTCTCTACACTCATGTACTTCACATGTAAGGTAACTGTCTCTACACTCATGTACTTCACATGTAAGGTATCTATCTCTACAGTCATGTACTTCACATGTAAGGTAAATGTCTCTACAGTCATGTACTTCACATGTAAGGTAACTGTCTCTACACTCATGTACTTCACATGTAAGGTAACTCTCTCTACACTCATGTACTTCACATGCAAGTTAACTGTCTCTACAGTCATGTATTTCACATGTAAGGTAACTCTCTCTACACTAATGTACTTCACATGTAAGTTAACTGTCTCTACAGTCATGTATTTCACATGTAAGGTAACTGTCTCTACAGTCATGTACTTCACATGTAAGGTACCTGTCTCTACAGTCATGTACTTCACATGTAAGGAAACTTTCTCTATAGTTATGTACTTCGCATGTAAGGTAACTGTCTCTACAGTCATGTACTTCGCATGTAAGGTAACTGTCTCTACAGTCATGTACTTCACATGTAAGGAAACTGTCTCTACAGTCTTGTACTTCACATGTAAGGAAACTGCCTCTACAGTCGTGTACTTCACATGTAAGGAAACTTTCTCTATAGTTATGTACTTCGCATGTAAGGTAACTGTCTCTACAGTCGTGTACTTCACATGTAAAGTAACTGTCTCTACACTCATGTACTTCACATGTAAGGTAACTGTCTCTACACTCATGTACTTCACATGTAAGGTAACTGTCTCTACAGTCATGTACTTCACACGTAAGCTAACTGTCTCTACAGTCATGTACTTCACATGTAAGGTAACTATCTCTACAGTCATGTACTTCACATGTAAGGTAACTCTCTCTACACTCATGTAATTCCAATGTTAGGTACCTGTCTCTACAGTCATGTACTTCACATATAAACTAACTGTCTCTACACTCATGTACTTCCAATGCAAGTTAACTTTCTCTACAGTCATGTACTTCACATGTAAGGTAACAGTCTCTACAGTCATGTATATCACATGTAAGGTAACTCTCTCTACACTCATGTACTTCACATGTAAGGTAACTGTCTCTACAGTCATGTACTTCACATGTAAGGTAACTGTCTCTACAGTCATGTACTTCACATGTAAGCTAACTGTCTCTACAGTCATGTACTTCACATGTAAGGTAACTGTCTCTACAGTCATGTACTTCACATGTAAGCTAACTGTCTCTACAGTCATGTACTTCACATGTAAGCTAACTGTCTCTACAGTCATGTACTTCACATGTAAGCTAACTGTCTCTACAGTCATGTACTTCACATGTAAGGTAACTGTCTCTATAATCATGTACTTTACATGTAAGGTAACTGTCTCTACAGTCATGTACTTCACATGTAAGCTAACTGTCTCTACAGTCATGTACTTCACATGTAAGCTAACTGTCTCTACAGTCATGTACTTCACATGTAAGGTAACTGTCTCTATAATCATGTACTTTACATGTAAGGTAACTGTCTCTACAGTCATGTACTTCACATGTAAGCTAACTGTCTCTACAGTCATGTACTTCACATGTAAGGTAACTGTCTCTACAGTCATGTACTTCACATTAAGGTAACACTCTCTACAGTCATGTACTTCATATGTAAGGTAACAGTCTCTACATTCATGTACTTCACATAAAATCTAACTCTCTCTACTGTCATGTACTTCAGATGTAAGATAACTGTGTCTACAATCATGTATTTCACATATAAGGTAACTGTCTCTACAGTCTTGTACTTCACATGTAAAGTAACTCTGTCTACAGTCATGCACTTCACATGTAAGTTAACTGTCTCTACACTCATGTACTTCACATGTAAGGTAACTGTCTCTACAGTCTTGTACTTTACATGTAAAGTAACTCTGTCTACAGTCATGCACTTCACATGTAAGTTAACTGTCTCTACACTCATGCACTTCACATGTAAGGTAACTATCTCTACAGTCATGTACTTCACATGTAAGGTAACTGTCTCTTCAATCATGTACTTCACATGTAATGTAACTGTCTCTTCAATCATGTACTTCACATGTAAGGTAACTGTCTCTACAGTCATATACTTTACATGTAAGGTAACTGTCTCTACACTCATGCACTTCACATGTAAGGTAAATGTCTCTACAGTCATGTACTTCACATGTAAGGTAACTCTCTCTACACTCATGTACTTCACATGTAAGGTAACTGTCTCTACAGTCATGTACTTCACATGTAAGGTAACTGTCTCTACAGTCATGTACTTCACATGTAAGGTAACACTCTCTCCAGTCATGTACTTCACATGTAAGGTAACTGTCTCTACACTCATGTACTTCACATGTAAGGTAACTCTCTCTACAGTCATGTACTTCACATGTAAGGTAACTGTCTCTACAGTCATGCACTTCACATGTAAGGTAACTGTCTCTACAGTCATGTACTTCACATGTAAGGTAACACTCTCTACAGTCATGTACTTCACATGTAAGGTAACTGTCTCTACACTCATGTACTTCACATGTAAGGTAACTGCCTCTACACTCATGTACTTCACATATAAGGTAACTGTCTCTACACTCATGTACTTCACATGTAATGTACCTGTCTCTACAGTCATGTACTTCACATGTAAGGTACCTGTCTCTACAGTCATGTACTTCAAATGTAAAGTAACTCTCTCTACAGTCATGTACTTCGCATGTAAGGTAACTGTCTCTACACTCATGTACTTCGCATGTAAGGTAACTGTCTCTACAGTCGTGTACTACACATGTAAGGAAACTGTCTCTACAGTCGTGTACTTCACATGTAAGGTAACTGTCTCTACACACATGTACTTCACATGTAAGGTAACTGTCTCTACAGTCGTGTACTTCACATGTAAGGTAACTGTCTCTACACTCATGTACTTCACATGTAAGGTAACTGTCTCTACAGTCATGTACTTCACACGTAAGCTAACTGTCTCTACAGTCATGTACTTCACATGTAAGGTAACTGTCTCTACAGTCATGTACTTCACACGTAAGCTAACTGTCTCTACAGTCATGTACTTCACACGTAAGCTAACTGTCTCTACAGTCATGTACTTCACATGTAAGGTAACTGTCTCTACAGTTATGTACTTCACATGTAAGCTAACTGTCTCTACAGTCATGTACTTCACATGTAAGGTAACTGTCTCTACCGTCATGTACTTCACATGTAAGGTAACTGTCTCTACAGTCATGTACTTCACATGTAAGGTAACTGTCTCTACAGTCATGTACTTCACATGTAACTTAACTTTCTCTACAGTCATGTACTCCACATGTAAGGTAACTCTCTCTACATTCATGTACTTTACATATAAACTAACTGTCTCTACAGTAATGTACTTCACATGTAATGTAACAGTCTCTACAGTCATGTATATCACATGTAAGGTAACTCTCTCTACACTCATGTACTTCACATGTAAGGTAACTGTCTCTACACTCATGTACTTCACATGTAAGGTAACTGTCTCTACAGTCATGTACTTCACATGTAAAGTAACTGTCTCTACAGTTATGTACTTCACATGTAAAGTAACTCTCTCTACAGTCATGTACTTCACATGTAAGGTAACTGTCTCTACAGTCATGTACTTCACATGTAAGGTAACTGTCTCTACAGTTATGTACTTCACATGTAAGGTAACTCTCTCTACAGTCATGTACTTCACATGTAAGGTAACTGTCTCTACACTCATGTACTTCACATGTAAGGTAACTGTCTCTACAGTTATGTACTTCACATGTAAGGTAACTGTCTCTACAGTCATGTACTTCACATGTAAGGTAACTGTCTCTACAGTCATGTACTTCACATGTAAGGTAACTGTCTCTACAGTCATGTACTTCACATGTAAGGTAACTGTCTCTACAGTTATGTACTTCACATGTAAGGTAACTCTCTCTACAGTCATGTACTTCATATGTAAGGTAACTGTCTCTACACTCATGTACTTCACATGTAAGGTAACTGTCTCTACAGTTATGTACTTCACATGTAAGGTAACTGTCTCTACAGTCATGTACTTCACATGTAAGGTAACTGTCTCTACCGTCATGTACTTCACATGCAAGGTAAATGTCTACTACACTCATGTACTTCATATGTAAGGTAACTGTCTCTACAGTCATGTACTTCACATGTAAGGTAACTGTCTCTACCGTCATGTACTTCACATGCAAGGTAAATGTCTACTACACTCATGTACTTCACATGTAAGGTAACTATCTCTACAGTCATGTACTTCACATGTAAGGTAACTATCTCTACAGTCATGTACTTCACATGTAAGGTAACTATCTCTACAGTCATGTACTTCACATGTAAGCTAACTGTCTCTACAGTCATGTACTTCACATGTAAGGTAACTATCTCTACAGTCATGTACTTCACATGTAAGGTAACTGTCTCTACAGTCATGTACTTCACATATAAGGTAACGGTCTATACACTCATGTACTTCACATGTAAGGTAACTGTCTCTACAGTCATGTACTTCACATGTAAGCTAACTGCCTCTACAGTCATGTACTTCACATGTAAGGTAACTGTCTCTACAGTCATGTACTTCACATTAAGGTAACACTCTCTACAGTCATGTACTTCATATGTAAGGTAACAGTCTCTACATTCATGTACTTCACATAAAATCTAACTCTCTCTACTGTCATGTACTTCAGATGTAAGATAACTGTGTCTACAATCATGTACTTCACATATAAGGTAACTGTCTCTACAGTCTTGTACTTCACATGTAAAGTAACTCTGTCTACAGTCATGCACTTCACATGTAAGTTAACTGTCTCTACACTCATGTACTTCACATGTAAGGTAACTGTCTCTACAGTCTTGTACTTTACATGTAAAGTAACTCTGTCTACAGTCATGCACTTCACATGTAAGTTAACTGTCTCTACACTCATGCACTTCACATGTAAGGTAACTATCTCTACAGTCATGTACTTCACATGTAAGGTAACTGTCTCTACAGTCATGTACTTCACATGTAAGGTAACTGTCTCTACAGTCATGTACTTCACATGTAAGGTAACTGTCTCTACAGTCATGTACTTCACATGTAAGGTAACTGTCTCTACAGTCATGTACTTCACATATAAGGTAACTGTCTCTACACTCATGTACTTCACATGTAAGGTAACTGTCTCTACACTCATGTACTTCACATATAAGGTAACTGTCTCTACAGTCATGTACTTCACATGTAAGGTAACTGTCTCTACAGTCATGTACTTCACATGTAAGGTAACTCTCTCTACAGTCATGTACTTCACATGTAAGGTAACTGTCTTTACACTCATGTACTTCACATGTAAGGTAACTGTCTCTACACTCATGTACTTCACATGTAAGGTAACTGTCTCTACACTCATGTACTTCACATGTAAGGTATCTATCTCTACAGTCATGTACTTCACATGTAAGGTAAATGTCTCTACAGTCATGTACTTCACATGTAAGGTAACTGTCTCTACAGTCATGTACTTCACATATAAGGTAACTGTCTCTACACTCATGTACTTCACATGTAAGGTAACTGTCTCTACACTCATGTACTTCACATATAAGGTAACTGTCTCTACAGTCATGTACTTCACATGTAAGGTAACTGTCTCTACAGTCATGTACTTCACATGTAAGGTAACTCTCTCTACAGTCATGTACTTCACATGTAAGGTAACTGTCTTTACACTCATGTACTTCACATGTAAGGTAACTGTCTCTACACTCATGTACTTCACATGTAAGGTAACTGTCTCTACACTCATGTACTTCACATGTAAGGTATCTATCTCTACAGTCATGTACTTCACATGTAAGGTAAATGTCTCTACAGTCATGTACTTCACATGTAAGGTAACTGTCTCTACACTCATGTACTTCACATGTAAGGTAACTCTCTCTACACTCATGTACTTCACATGTAAGTTAACTGTCTCTACAGTCATGTATTTCACATGTAAGGTAACTCTCTCTACACTAATGTACTTCACATGTAAGTTAACTGTCTCTACAGTCATGTATTTCACATGTAAGGTAACTGTCTCTACAGTCATGTACTTCACATGTAAGGTAACTGTCTCTACAGTCATGTACTTCGCATGTAAGGTAACTGTCTCTACATTCATGTACTTCACATGTAAGGAAACTGTCTCTACAGTCGTGTACTTCACATGTAAGGAAACTGTCTCTACAGTCGTGTACTTCACATGTAAGGTAACTGTCTCTACAGTCATGTACTTCACATGTAAGGTAACTGTCTCTACACTCATGTACTTCACATGTAAGGTAACTGTCTCTACAGTCATGTACTTCACACGTAAGCTAACTGTCTCTACAGTCATGTACTTCACATGTAAGGTAACTATCTCTACAGTCATGTACTTCACATGTAAGGTAACTCTCTCTACACTCATGTAATTCCAATGTTAGGTACCTGTCTCTACAGTCATGTACTTCACATATAAACTAACTGTCTCTACACTCATGTACTTCACATATAAACTAACTGTCTCTACACTCATGTACTTCCAATGCAAGTTAACTTTCTCTACAGTCATGTACTTCACATGTAAGGTAACAGTCTCTACAGTCATGTATATCACATGTAAGGTAACTCTCTCTACACTCATGTACTTCACATGTAAGGTAACTGTCTCTACAGTCATGTACTTCACATGTAAGGTAATTGTCTCTACAGTCATGTACTTCACATGTAAGCTAACTGTCTCTACAGTCATGTACTTCACATGTAAGGTAACTGTCTCTACAGTCATGTACTTCACATGTAAGCTAACTGTCTCTACAGTCATGTACTTCACATGTAAGCTAACTGTCTCTACAGTCATGTACTTCACATGTAAGCTAACTGTCTCTACAGTCATGTACTTCACATGTAAGGTAACTGTCTCTATAATCATGTACTTTACATGTAAGGTAACTGTCTCTACAGTCATGTACTTCACATGTAAGGTAACTGTCTCTATAGTCATGTACTACACATGTAAGGTAACTGTCTCTACACTCATGTACTTCACATGTAAGGTAACTGTCTCTATAGTCATGTACTACACATGTGGGGTAACTGTCTCTATAGTCATGTACTACACATGTAAGGTAACTGTCTCTACAGTCATGTATTTCACATGTAAGGTAACTGTCTCTATGGTCATGTACTCCACATGTAAGGTAACTGTCTCTACAGTCATGTACTTCACATGTAAGTTAACTGTCGCTACGGTCATGTACTTCACATGTAAGGTAACTGTCTCTATAGTCATGTACTTTACATGTAAGGTAACTGTCTCTACAGTCATGTACTTCACATGTAACGGAGCTGTCTCTACAGTCATGTATCAACATGTAAGGTAACTGTCTCTACGGTCATGTCCTTCACATGTAAGGTAACTGTCTCTACACTCATGTACTTCACATGTAAGATACCTGTCTCTACAGTCATGTACTTCACATGTAAGTTAACTGTCTCTACACTCATGTACTTCCCATGTAACGTAACAG